>PPKM02000029.1:0-159323 GCA_003707685.2 Ogataea pilisensis
GGGAGAACAGACAATCATCATGGTTTATATAAAAACACACCTGTGCTCATAATTTGGCGCAACAGATAAGTAGTTAGAAATGAAAAAGTCACTATGACAAATAGTGATGGCGGAAGAAGTATCAAAAATACATAGAATAAAAGAGATAAGATCAACTGTGCAGATAATAAGGAGGGTACGGGGTACAATCTCCTAATATCTTGTAAACTAATGAGGTTATGTAGGTTCCTTTGATCTTGCTCTTTTATTAGTAAACCATATTCGTACTTGCACAGGAGACAAATTGCACTTCTCAGCTAGTAGTCTTCTCTCTTTCGAATTAGGTTTAGGTTTGATACAAAAAACAGTTTCAAGGAGCTTCTTTGAATCCTTTGAGATCGTACGTCGCTTTTGGTATGAACAAGAAAACCTAGGGCCTTTCGGATCTGCATCTGCCTCTAGATTAGGAGGTTTAAAATCTATGTCTTCAGGAACTGTGTCATTACAAAGTTCAGAGGAGTTGAATACCGACACAATAGAATCTGGATCCGAGTATGACGACGAGGAGAAAGACGCAAAATTATACGAAAAATCGGATAAATCAGGGGTTTCTTCAGGCACTCCTGCATTCGTTCCAAGACTGGGGCCAACAATTCTTTCATTATATTTCTCAAGCATCATTTCCTCATAAATCTTGTAAACTGATTGCATATCTGCATTTGAACGATGGTTATTAATCATGACGCGGAGTTCAAGATCTAATGATTCTTGAAATATTTGAACAAACTCAATTAGGGACGAATCTTTCTCAAGAGGGAGTGAGGACGAGTTAAGCAATAAAAATAAACTCTGTGTCTCTGTCGATAACTCAGGCAGTTGTGCAATTTTACTGCTGGTTGTAAAGCCGTCTGTAAGCTCACAGATCGTGAACAGAGGACCTAAAATTGTGTCCGGGGACTCCATTGTTGCGTAAATATACCTGCTCAGTACAATTTTCCACAAAGAGGAACAAAATCTGCTTTATGATTTCTGTTAAGCTAGAGCGTTAAACAGCATTAAAAAATGCAGCATAAAGGCAAATTCACTATGAGCATTTTAAATTCATTTAATAGAAAAAAGTCTGCTATTTATGAAAACCGTGTAAAACACACATTAATAACTCTGAATATCTAGTGAAGTTGCGGAAGTCTGCACAAACGCAGCGGCTCTTCTACTGTTATTCTTCTTCTGCATTTGGGGTTATATCCAAGTTTCAAAAGTAGACATTCAAAATATTGCTTAGGTAAGTAATATCTTACTTAGTCCAGTCTCCGAATACTGGAAAGTTCGCATGATTACTTGATATTTGACAGATAACATGAGAATTCTCATTTTGTCGGCTACAAGAAATAATCTGGGTATCCATCTCCCCAATTCTCTATGATTCGTCCATTTATAATAAAAAGAAATTCACGCGAAAATATGTGGCAGTTAGTTCCCCTGGCTGTCTTTCTATTATGTTTCAAGATGTAAGCAAAGCATTGTTTTGTGCATGAAATGGTCAACAAAAATTATAATTGTTTCGAATTTGAAACATGCTGATAATAGTTTGGTATAAAATCTGTCTTGAGTTGTATTATTATTCATGTCTACTAAACTTATAAGTACCAACTAATTCTTTTGAAAATAATTTTTAAGTTATAGAAGGATCTAAGGTCCTAAATCTGAAAAGAATATTAGTGTATAATATTACACAACTGACGACAGTAGCAAAGTACTAAAACTATCCTAAATATTAAATTATAGATATACTCCAATGGTGGCCGAAATTGAGTTCGTTAGCATGTTGTCAACTGATGGCATCCTCGACAAACAAAAATCGAGAGAAATCAAAAGGTCTGAAATTGAGAAAAATTTAAGAATGCCAAAAAATAGGTTCATGATTGTGCGAAGTTTATTGAATAGTGTAGTGAGGGAGGAAACTGATGATAAATCATTAAAGAACATATCCAAAATGGTTTCTATTGTAAGTATGCAAATTGGAAATTTTCATACAAAGTAGCGTAAGCCACTTAAATACTAACGGCTCAAAAAAGATTTGGAGTAAACGAACTTCGTACTTTAACAAGTTCTTCGAATACACAGAGCAAGTTGACAGTGTTTATAGTGAATCCTGCTATAAAGATATGGTTCATCGGGGCAAGAATAGAGATTTGCTAGGGCTAAGGTCTGTCAGTACAGCCGCTTCTTCTCCAGAGTCTTTCATTTCTGATAAAGGAAATGGGCACCTTATCTCAGTTGTGCCTGTCAACCTAGGTGCTACTGTAGGAAAAGTGACAAGAATTTCAAAGTCACCGAATCCTAATCCTGGAAAGAGTCCAACGAGTTCTCCTTCTCCCAACTTTTTTTCTATCGTTTCGTTGAAGAAGCCCGCGGGTGAGTTCGGTTCTATTAGAATCAGATTTAAGACAAAAGCACGATCCTCCATGGTCTCTAAGCCTAGGGTCTCCAGTATAACTAGGAAACAGAATCTCCAAAAGGTTTTTCTTGAGGCAAGAAAACTCCAAGACGCCAGAATAAGATTTCTAGACGCAAGAAAGAAGCCTACAACTTCAGGCAGGTTACCACTGGATGAAGATATGTATCAAACCACGTCTTGTGGGATTCAAGATGTATTTACCAGAAAAAACGAGGTTTAGAACACATTTTTGGCGTGAAGAAAATCTAGCATACAATAACTTGTTATATGTGCTCAAAAACGTCTTTGTTGTTCTTTCTGCGTTGTGGGTGGCATAAATTTTACTGTTGAGTTCATAAAGAAGAAATTCAGACTTACTTCACCTATGATCCCTTCTATTTGTGTTCTTTCCCTTATTCCATTTACAAAGTAAATCTGGATTTGGTTCCATATGACAGCTGAGAGACAGACAAGCATCTGGGTCATTCTTCATTTCAGGTTTACTTGTTACCACTTCCAGAATATACGGTTAATCACGAGCCCTCGATCGTTTCTACTTTGTATGCACCTCCTTTTTACGCACATATAGACCTAATTATTCAATGTGGCTGATGATCTGGTTCATTACCAGAAACAAACATACAGCCTTACACCTTTATTAGATTGTGTAAGGTTGTCATTAGATTTGAATCATCACCCAGCACTCGAATGTTGTATACATATGCTTTCCCTTTTAATAGTTCAATTCGAACTCTAATTTATTGTAAATTTTGTGAAAAATGTATATCATCGAAGATTTTAGTTGACTCTGGGAAGATGTGGTTTCAAAATAGCGTCGTCGTTTTTAGGTTAGTTACTCATATCTCAAAAAAGGGTAAAAAGTCCATCAGACACCCGAGTTCTACATTTTATGTGTCTATCTTCATTTCAGACTAAATAAATCATGGTTTGGTGACTATGGGAAGCACTGTAGGGGTTAATAGTTTGAGGTTGACCTGCTCGACTGAACCATATGGCTTCAGATTGCTTATAAACTTTCAGATCATATCTTAAGTAGTGTAAGGATTCTATGTGACAATTAACAATCTTTACACCGTAAATTACTTTCGTGCAAGGATTCTCCTTACAAATAACAAACTTTACACCACATACTAACTGCGTGTACGGATTATATATGAAACTCAAAAATCTTTACACCGTTCATTACTAACGTGTAAGGAAGGTACTAATTCTGTGTAAGGATTCTATTGATAAAAATCAACCTGTACACCTTATATTACGTGCGTGTAAGGATTCTATGTAATAATCAACCACCTTTACATCATATATTAGTAACGTGAAGGGATTCTACGTGGTAATCAACGACCATAATAATGAAAATCTTTTATCACCGCTGATTATCACGATACAATGAAAGTCCACGAAAATTAAGGGGCAATCAGCCAGCCAGTGTAGGGGCGGACAGATTACAAACTTTAAACAACATCAGGAGCTATAGATACCGTAAATTAGATCACATTAGCAGAATTCGCTCTCATGAGAAGAACAAGAAGAAGATCGAGCGGGCGGGCCAGCTAACTCAAAATTCCTCTTGACACTCCGTATTAATAACGGAATGACGGGGAAGAGAAAATAACTTTTGTTGAAGAAATGGACTTCACCCATTAGTCCTAACTAACTGAAAGGTTGAAGTTTGTTGTGTTGAGCACAGAATGACACAGTGACAAAATTTGCATCATAAGATTGGCCTTCTCAGATTTCGTTTCACCTCACCTTGTCCCATGTACTTCGAAGCCAGCTAAGATATTGACTAAATCTGGTTCTGGTCTTCCTCGCAAAACACATCATCAATAAAATACTTAGTGGTATGTTGCCGTATACATGCTACTTTAGTGGTGCTAGTACGGGTACCAATAATTTGCTTCTCAACGACAAAAAATATAACTATATTGCGGTACGAGGTTAATATTATGAACAGGTTCGGCCACTACTACTTCTATGGCAATAAGAACAGCTCGGTCGGTCACGTGAAATGCCTTTGGCAAATTTCAATCACCTTATCTGAATCAGCTCATTGGCTCCGATTCATTGCAGAGTATTTGCCTATAATCACAGTGGTAATAGAGGGTAATGAAAAATATTTCCATGGCTTTTTTCTCCTTTTCCATAACACTGAAGCAAGTTTTTGTCTGTTAGAAAATAGGTCTCACTAGCACTTCCGCTCCTAATTTTTCAAATCCTGTAAACGATTCAAGCTTACCACAATGATGCCTCTCCAGCCATATTAGACTCCCAGTCAGCTAAGGTGGAATGAGTATGAATCTAACTCTTCCATAAACACAGATGAAAATCCAACGACATATTATAGTGTGCAAAGGAAAGAGTGTATCAATGATACGTAAGCGAAAGGTGAAACCGGTATTTCAGTAAGAACAAGTATGAACCGGTCTTCCATCAGAAATATACAGTTGATCATCCTTGGTGACGTTTATAAGTTCTAAAGTACGATAATCCCAACAGAGAAAATTCTTTTCTCCGATTGTCGTGAAAATTGAATCAGTCTGAAACCCTGTATCAGTTAAAAACAAGTGTGTCTTTCAGATTTTGTCACAGATTCTGGCTCTAGTGATTTGATCTTACTGGTACCTCTGACGATGTTGCCGAGAAGGCCTAAGAAACCCGATGGTCTGAGCATTAAAAGAGCAAATCTCAAGCACAAAAGAGCCTCATACTGTGGATATCAATCCCTTCGTTCTTCAGAAATTCAAATTTGCACAAATAAAAGGTTCATTTTTGGCGCCAGTGATGAGAATGTTCCACTTCAGATATAACGAAGTACTCTTACTCTTGGTATTTGTAGGATATTCTGCAGCATGCACTACCGACTGTCTCACTTATTCTTTGTAAACTAGACGAAGGAATATATCGCTAGTACATATAAAGTGCATCTCTTTTATTGAATTAACCGTTGATATCACAAAAGAGTAATATTAGGCATAAAACGAAATCCTGTAATTCTTAAGTTCCGTTAAAAATTGTTTGAGAGCCTCAAACAACCATTTTCTCCGCTACTATTTTGTGAGTATAGTTAATGGGAAGATTCCTCGTTTGAAGGCATATTTCTAGTACTATTTACCCATGATTGAACCCACATTTCAGGAATATCAGGAAAATTGCCAAAAAAGTAAACAGTTTCAAGAATAATAGCTAACGCTTAGCCAAATTTCTTAGCTAAGAGTTTGGCCAATGTTGTGAATACAGAAGCAGTATCTCGTTCTATGGCTTCAGGTCCCAATAGTAGGCAAGATTTGTCTGTCTTTTAAAGAACATGTTTAAACCTTCTTGGATCTGTGATGGTTTGTACATTTGAGACCAGTTATATTAATTGGGACCTGTAGTATGAACTTCGAATTTTCAAAAAAAAATCCTTAGCTTTTTGTAACACCTGTGCATTCCCTGACAAGCTAATGGAACAATTAATTTATAACATCGTTACACCTGGAGTGTAAATCACACCTACTTCTGGACATTTCCATTCCGGCGAAGAATATTGGAAATCTATAGTGGGCGGAAATTATATTTTTCGTTGTAATTTTTGTCCAGACAAAAATACATCAATTTTACTTACGCTCATGCGTAGTAAATCTTTATGAAGATGCGATATTAATTGCTGCGGAAAAATGCAAATCAATTTATGTCGCGACAACAATTACAAATTCAATTTCCGCCCCAACAATAGAAATCTGCGGTTAATTTTAACTACATTTCAGATGCGTAAAAACACGGAAGAGAGTCCAGAATCAAAGGTGAAATTCGTGGGTGTGAGCGTCGACGGCAATCTCATCTTGTTTCTCAATTAACACCACTTCTACTGTAATAAACAAATAACGCACGCTATTGTTTGTTTGCTTAATCAGGTAATTCTCAACCTCGGTCCTGTTCCTTTTGCTCAGTTTTTTGGTTTTTTTTTTTCGTCTATTCAGATCTGACTTGTACTCTTTTTCGTATATTCGTTTACTTGACGGTCTTCATTTCTTTTTTTCAAAAAAGCTTCATGCTTTGGGTATATGGCTCCGTTCCGTTCTCCAAATGATACATAGATTTATGTCTTAACAGCTCACATACATTCTACCCCCCGTCATAATGTCCTCATCCCCATCATCTACACAACAGAAACCAATTTCTTATCCGTGAGTCTACAATATTGGTCCCTCCAATTACATCCTTAATTTGTACTGTCACCTCTTGGTTTGGCAAGTATACTAACAATTTTGTATTTTATTTCATTTTATAGATTTTGGTATGGAGGTGCAGCTTCAATTTTTGCATGTTTTTTCACACATCCTTTAGATCTAGCCAAAGTTAGACTTCAAACCGCTGCTAAACCGGGAGACAATCTAGTCTCGATGGCTTTTAGAATACTCAAAAATGAAGGTGTTCTAGCTGTATACTCGGGATTATCTGCCTCGATTTTAAGGCAAGCAACCTACTCAACTACAAGATTTGGTGTTTATGAGGCTTTAAAAGAAAAATTGAATAGTGATCCAAGTCAACCTGCAAGTACTTTGGGTTTATTGTCTGCTTCTATGGTGGCTGGAGCGGTTGGTGGGTTAGTGGGTAATCCTTCAGATATAGTCAACATTAGAATGCAAAGCGATAATACCTTACCTAAAGATCAACAAAGACATTATAGACATGCCCTCGATGGTGTTTATCGAATTGTTAAAGAAGAAGGGGCTCTCTCCTTATTCAGAGGTTTAAGTCCAAATTTAGTGAGAGGGGTTTTAATGACAGCTTCACAAGTTGTCTCGTATGATATTGCGAAAGATGTTTTGGTTACAAACCTAGACTGGGATACAAAGTCTAAGGCAACACATTTCTCGGCATCTTTGTTTGCAGGTCTAGTTGCTACAACAGTTTGTTCTCCTGCAGACGTTGTCAAGACTAGAATCATGAACAGCTCTAATGCTAATCAAGGAGCTATCTCTATCTTGGTGAATGCAGTTAAGACTGAAGGTGTTGGGTTTATGTTCAGAGGTTGGATTCCAGCATTTATTAGATTGGGCCCTCATACTATCTTAACTTTTATTGCGTTGGAGCAATTAAGAAAATTCCAAATTGGCATGTGAACAACTTGGGCATCCTCCTTGCCTTAATTCAATTTAGTTCCCTATTTACACTGTTACATTTAGCGCACTTATTAGTAAGTCAGTGTTGTGACAGATTCATTCCGATTAATCATAATATACACATATATATAACTTAATGCATTCTCAGTTTCTTTTCTTGTTTGTTTTATTTTATCAATCCTCTTCGTTTCATGTTCACTCTCGAATTTTCTCTTTATTGATCCAACGATGGCGCTTGAATTATCAGGCAAAGCATACCAGTGACATGTTATTGTGATATAGTCATCCCTCCATACAATTGTTAAGCCTTAACAGTAAATGCCTTTTGTATAGTGCATGTTCGACTTTCAAGAATAGAAATGTGTCAGACTCCTGCTTCACTCCTTCATGACCCTTCTTTCACCTAAAAGTGAGAGATAAGCCAGTCGTCCCCCTAAAAGTGAAACTTCAAAGGTACTAACCATCAGAAAATAGAATCACCAAAGTTTCACACTACAAAGAGCACAGCTGTTAACCATATGACTTTAGGAAAAGACTCACAAAAAGTATCATCCAAGAATTTCACTGAAATGGCGATTTACCAGCTACCAGAGAGTGAGTACCTTTGAATTATTTACAATCTACATATTCCTCCCCACCACGTAACATGGGAATCCTGAGATATATAAAAGCGCCTATGAAACAGTAGTCATAAGGCATAGCCAAATTAAGTAACGGACATAGCCAGCTTCTTCGACACAAATGGGCCTGTATCTCTTTTCTTTTGTGTAATTTCTAAGTCTTAGCCTACTGCCGATCCTGGTTATCTCTCTCTTCCTGGTGTCATTGTCATATATAGTCATCTGTTATGTCATCACACTATACTGAATCAAAATAAAAACTTATGTTTTGCTTTATATGCCTGTTTTCTCTCCTGTCATGTCTTACTGCTTACTTTTGTGTATGTTTTTTCTGGGCTTAGTAGTTGAGGTATTACTACGAAAATTGTTGCATAATACAGTGGCATCTAATTTTACAGGTATAAAAGTTTCCAACCTCCAGAGTCTATTTTCCAATGTGAAGCCTCAAAAACCAATAGATTATATAATCAAAAGCCGTTTATCATTTTTCAATTTCCAAATAATCATTTATGACGAATGATATACTCTTTGACTAGTATTGGAAGGGAACAGCCAGCACGTACAAACCTTTAACCTTTCCTTGACTCTTTATATTGACGGAAGAGGAGGGAGGAAATTTTATTGGAGATCAAAACTGGTTGTTTTGACAGAAATAGTAAGAAGAAACGAATAAAGAATGATGCAAGTCAGTTACTCGGCATCATCAACTTCCTCTATCAATACTGACGCCATTATCAAATCCTCAGAACCTATACAGAAATCAAAGAGGAAGTTGAGCAACCTATTAGGAACTTTGAGAAGTCATATTGCGCCAGTATCGATATCTGAGGTGTTTTACTTACCGTCCACTATGACTTTTACTGAAGAACCCAACAATGATATGGAGCATAAGGTTAAAGACAACCCTGTGTACCATCAATTGATGACACCCACATTGATCACTGGAGATGAGGCAGGCTGGTTGATATGGTGGGATTTAGTAACAAAGAGACCAATTGGGTCGTGGAAAGGCCACAATGGGAACGTGATGTCGTTAAAACAATTAGGTCTATCATGGACAAAATCGAAAGATGTTACCGAGACAATGGTGAGTGTGCCCACGATAGACAATAAAGGTTTTGGTTCGTTGTTGAGTCATGGAAAAGATGGAGAATTGAAAATATGGGACCTTATTAAGGTCGTGCAACTGAATTCTACGTCTATAACGTATAAGAATTCATGCCCTTTGCAAAGGCGAGTGTTTAATGAGGGTGACAATTTGTCAAAATGGCCTTTGCCTAACGTATCATTCCAGATGCCAGTTAATATGATGAATTTCGCTAATGTTGATATTCAGACCAGTAATGGCATTTTAATTGCACCAAATACTCAAGACTCTAATTGTTTCGATCTTTATCAGATTGATTTGGATGCTAATGAAGAAGGATCTTTGAAAAGATTGTTCAAGAGTGTGAATCCTTTAGAGATAATTGAAAGAGATCAACTGGATTTGAAGATTCAACATATTAAAAAAGAGAACAATGAATTGGGCGCAGGTAATGATGCAAGAGACTTGGGCATTGTTATGAGATTTGCGTGGATTTCTAAAGACAAGTTCAGTGTAGGATACGAAAGTGGGCATGTTATTACTTATCAAATATATATATCATCAGCAAATGAACCAGAATCATTGAGAATAATCAACTTGAACTCTAGACATTTTCCTAATCCAATCATTTCCATGATTTATGACGATTTCAATGATAAACTTTTGAGCACTTCATCTGGTGACAAAATCGTTATTCAAGACTGTTGTTCTAGCTCTCAAATAGATATCACTGATCAAGTTCTCACATTCCCTATAAACCATAAAGGTATAGCTGACATCAAAACTAGAAATGATTTGGTTGGACTAGTAACTTGGGATGGTTACACTCGCTTTTACAAATATGACCCCATGGCTATCTTGAAATTCCAGTTTAAACTAAAGAAACTAATCCCTTCAATAACTGGTTCGTCGACACCGGTCAATGAAGGAGATGTAGAAGAAACATCAAGTTTACAAAGTGATCAAAAGGCATCAGTTCTGAATTTCACTAAAGTTCAGAGAAACTACCAAGCATTGAAAAGTTTGAATAAGCTGGTTTTCAACAATGGGATAAGTAAGAATATCATTAGAAAGAGAGATGAAATGAATTATGATCGTAATTGGGTGTTTATTGCCTATAAAGATGGTAGAATTGCGTTGTATAACACGAATGATGAAAGTTAGTTGGTTGATATTCGACTGTTTACTGTTCCGATCATGGTCTCTGAACATATACAGCGAGGCCAGCATTTTTTTTTTTCAATATCAAGTCTGCGATCAAGTATCCATTCGAATCATTCATGATATTCGATATTTTGGAATAGATCCATATTTATCTGCGTAGGAAGTAAATGTGTTTATTATTCTATGGTCATTAGCTTCTTCTTTTTCAGACGCTTCAGTGGTTGAAAGAAAATACGTAATGTTGTAGGAAAAGTACTATTGCAATTGCAGCAATTTCTAACCAAAGAAATTCAGTCTTGTTACTTCAGTTAATTCTTTTGGAGATATAATAAATTAGAATTTCTGCCTCGAATTTTCTCCTGCGTTAGCTCCACAAGTTTGATCTTTCTAAAACAGTACATAGAAAAAGAAAATACAATAATAGAAACTTGCAAAATAAGCTAATTTGTTTACCTTCACACATGGTAACCTATCCGGAAACTTAGAAAAGAAATACATGAAGAAATCAGTAATGAAAAATGTGAATTCAAAAAAGGAGAACTAAAGTTAAAAAAAATTATTATCTCATGAAGTGACATTCATTACAAAAAAACAAATATCTTGGCTTTTTACTAGTGACGCCTAGTACTCTGAGGTCGTAAGTATCGATTAATTGTGTTTCTATTGAGGATTGGTTTTTGGAATAACTATCGATTGATATAATAACTATGTCTAACTTTTAAATCCATGAAACATCTAAATCACTATTTTAGATAGTCCAGTAAATAGAAGTACGCCCTGTCTATCTGAAATAAGATTCTTCTCGGTTGCTAGTGATTTCTTTTTAGTGAAATATAAGAAGAATTGAATGGTCTACTGATTGTTTGCCTATCAACAATGGATATAACTTTTTTGCATGAAAATTTGAGATCTTCTAGTCAATTGTATATATGTGACATATGTATATCTTTCAGAAAAAGAATAGTTATCCCTGATAAAGAAGTATGGCTAAAAAGGAAATAACAAAAATATACATTGATGTACATTTATGTACATTCTATCAAAGCACCATCTATACCCAACGATAGTATTGCCTATTTTTTTCTTATAGTTGATGATAAGAAAGTGATAACAATGAAACCAATGAAACCAATGATTTCTTCATTGTCTCGTGTCAGTGAGATTCTCATAATGTAAAGAACGATTATACATTATCTGTCACCATACAGATAAGTGACTTAAACTAAATAGCATGTGGAGAACTGAATTGAAACGGTCGTGGTCGCATTTTCTGACAGTGCTTCTTATTGGAAATTAGAACAAGACGACAATTTACCAACTAGTTAGTTTGATTTATTATAATTAGCCATCACAATCGCCAAACAAAGGTTAAAAGCAAATAATGTTTGCCGTTGATCGACTGATTATCTGCGTCTCAAACCCAAGTCTCTGCGCGTCTGGCATCTGGAAACGACACCATTGGCACAAGGAATCTTGCAGTTCAAGTACATCGACATGATGATGTTCATTAAGTTGTAGTTCTTAGTAGAAGTCAATACGTTTTGATTGAATGACTTGTGTTCTGTCTTTAGTCTTTTTCTGGTTTCATCTTTAGTTTAATTTTGAACAATTTATAAGTCTGAAAGGTCGTTATTTGCCCTCAGGTTAGCTTACACTAATTCAAGAGAATGCTATTAGTTATCTCATGATTAACTTCAAATAGAAAATAGTTTTGATTATTATTTGCCTAGGTAGTTCCCGCCTCTAAGATTTGTTAGAACCAATGCTACAAATGAATGTCCAAGTTTAAACGAAGAATCATTTCCCCAAAACCTATTCTTTGAGTCCAGAAATTTGATAGCAAAGACGGCAATTGTGGTGAGAGGGTTGTCGCTTCCATTAGGGATATGCGTGTGCATTTTGGTTCCCTCAAATTGCAAGTTAATACTGAAATATCAGGCAAGAGTATAACCTGAAAATTTGGGATCAGGCTTGGAGGTGAAGCGAACAAATGCTTTTATATATCGAAAGATGAGTATTCCAATGAGTGGAGTAGAATAAATAGTGGAGTTGCTGAGAAAGATTCAGACATCGCTATTATCCAATTGCCTATAAAAGTCACATCAATTTAAACTTGATGAGATCAAAACAAAGAAATAATAAAGCTGCAAAATATGCTAAACGTTTCTTGGCCGAGTTTGAGAGACTTGTTTTCAGATCTGAAAGCCAGAATTGGTTGGTAAAAATGGTGATCAATTGTTTGTACTGTGGTGTTTGCTTATTTATTGAATAACCAAGCGAAAGAATTGAGACAGTGGAGGATGCAATCGCAATTGCTAGCCAAATCAAAGAATAATGAGGACTACAACCTTCCTATTTCTGGACACAAGCGCTTCAACTGGAATTAGTCACTTCTAATTTGAACTCGGACACTGGAGGACGCTCAGCCAATGATTGTGAATTATGGTGGCAATATCAATTCTGATAAAGGCAAGAATGGCAATGATCCCAAGAAAGCAGTGGATAAACTATTTGTCACACTTGATGTGAAACTGCCATTGGAGGAAGGACTTTAAAAAACCTTCATCAACGGCCAATAAGTGAATATGTACTAGCTGTTTTTGTTAAATATTTCTGTCAAGGATGACTCTCAGATAGTGATCAACTGGCTGCATTTATTTCTTTATCGGGTTGAACCTTACTTTTTCAAATCATTGCAGGAACCAATAAGGCAGTCAAAAGGGATGCCGAAGGAGCTGTATCAAAAGATTGATGTATTTTCTGGGTTCCTGGGAAGTTCGTCAAACGAATGATATCAGAGACCAGATTCAGAACTCAAACAGAACTGTCATACTTTTGAAAAATGGTAGATACAGGACGCGACCTCACTAGTAAGGGTCAAATAAGGATCTACCTTATGAACTTATTTTTGGGTTATATACCAGATGGTCAATAAGTGTAGACGAGTTGCTTAAGACGTCAGAAGTATTACGTTCAGGCTCAATATATGTTAATAGAATGATCAACATGGAAGCTCTTTCAAAGTATTGTGAGAAAGACGGTAGGGAGTGAAACAGAATCTCTTGCTAGGATACATGAAGTTATTGGTATAGTAGGATTCAATATTGATAAAACAGCTGGTTACTGTTTTGGTGGATGAATCACTAAGGATCTTGTTTACTTGTGTAGTTCTGACTAACAGTTATTTGACTTTAAGTTTGAACTTCATCATATCCCTTAGTTTGGCTTCAGGCGTAAGAAACTGGAAAAGATTCTCACTTTGTATCTGAAGATTAACTATGCGGTTTATAGTAATTATATTGGAGGAACCTAGACAGGTTTAATGAGTTTATTATATATTTAATAAGTTTTAAGAAATAACAGATAGTTATTACCGAAAGCATATCTACTTTAAGTAATTCTAAGTTCAGTTTTGTCAATTTGAGTGAGATCCAACTTCTTACAGGACATGCAAGGAATATCCAGGGGCCACTGCTTAAAGCCCAATAGCACTTCAAAATTTGACACTTTAACAAAAAAAAATCCATATATTATGAGCAAGTAAAACTGTAGTCTGTTGGATGGAACTGAACTAAATAATTGAATTAATGATAGAGTAGATACCCTTCTTTTTCAGTTTAAGCTCAGTTTTAGGAACATAATGAAGTTCGACTTTAACGGAAATAGCTAGCGATCATGACTCCTATAAACTGTCACTGCTATCTGGCTGATGTGTTAACTTCTTAAAACACGTGAGTAACTAGATAGACCTCTCATACTAATCATATGAGGTTTCAATAGTTATATAAAACTGATAGAATAAGAAATTGGTATTCTATTTGATGATTCCTCCATCGAAATCGATAGGAAACTAAGCTAAACTAAACTATACAAAGATGTGGGAAATCCCACGACCATATATCATAAAAATAAAGAGGACAAAATCAAAAGTCGACGAAAGATAAAACAATAGTGAAAGACAAAATAGGAAATAAAGAAATAGCCTCTCGGTGACCAGCATCCCAATGCCCTACACATCAATTATCAGGCAATTTGTCCGAGTGGTTAAGGAGAAAGATTAGAAATCTTTTGGGCTTTGCCCGCGCAGGTTCGAGTCCTGCAGTTGTCGTTTATTTTTTAAAGCTTTTCTCTATTACTTTTTTTTTCGACCTGCTATTCTCTCTTTTGATAGAAGAAACATAATAGCTTATATTATATACAGCAATTCAATACAAAATAAACAAAAAAACAAATACGTGAACTTTAACAACTGTACAGCAAGTCTAAAGAAACACAACAAACTTAAAAAGGAAAAACCAACAACAAAAAAGAAACCTAATAGATATATTTAGCATATCATCAATTCACTATCATAAAATTCAGATAACATCTTCTAGTTCATCAGTTGACAAACCTTGTTCACCTTGCATATTTGAAGGAGCTTGGATGCTAGGAACGAACTCTAAACCGATGTAAACTACAGAGATGACCAAGACAAGGAAGGCAAAAAAAACTCTGATGAAAGAACCGTGAAAGTTCAATAGAGCAATCAACGAATAAATTAAACCTCTGCCTAAAAATGAAAAGAACGAGGAGGCATAGGCGTATAGCTGAGAAGGAATTTTAAATTCAAGGTAGCCTATTAACAGACCTAATCCGATGATGTATAGTCCTTGCAGGAAGTAAGTGAAACCAGTGAATAATTCAGAGACTCCCAAACCAACCTATAGTTTATAAGATAAGAAAAGGGACAAGTATCCTTATATATTGTCAGTACTTGGTTCAATGACAAGTGAGGTTAAAAAGTAGTTATACCTACCGCCACAACTGCAACAAATAAGTTGATTCCTTTGAAGACAACACTTAGGTCTGATTCACTTGTGTTCTCAAAGTCAAGTCCGTCCATATTCTGATATTTATCCGTAAATTTGAATATGAATATTGTTCATCAATGAATGATTATAGATGGAATCCAAAAGTTCCTAATTGTCGTAGGGTAGACATCGTATGAAGGCATGTTTATCAGTAAGAAATCAATGTTTTGCATTTGTCACTCAACGATTTCACTCAAAACAGATAGTGCCTCGCCGCATTCTTAGGTGCGCCAAAAATAGTTCTCCCAATTTATCACAGCAAACCGAATATATAGATACGTAATCCACTGCAGAAAGACTTTAACACTGTAGAAGAAAAAAATCTTAAGAAAAACAATATATATCTTTATTAGTATTTATTTAATAATAGTAGTGATAGACTAATCAAAGGAAAAATTTAAGGATAACAACAAAAAACTATGGAAAAAAGGTTTAATACTTCAATCAAATTACTGAGAAAAAGAATGAAAATATAAAAGAAACCGAAAGAAAAATAGGTTCAAGAAAAAGAACAGTAAATAAAGATAATAAAAAAAGAGGGCAGTATTGGCTGGTAAAGCAAACAAAAAAAAAAACTAATAATGATACTTAGGATTAGAAGATCATCATCAAATATAGATCATTAAAAGCAACGAAACATGACACAAAAGAAAACATTTATACAGAAAACAAAGTCAACACCTCTATTCTTCATCTGGCTTTTCAGAAGATTTCTCAGGAACTGGGTCATCCTGACCTGCCTCAGACATGTCAGAGGTCCACAAGGTCAAGTTGTCTCTTAATAGTTGCATAATCAAAGTAGAGTCTTTGTATGATTCTTCAGATAGAGTATCTAGCTCAGCAATAGCATCATCAAATGCCTGTTTGGCTAAGTGACAAGCTCTTTCTGGTGAGTTTAAAATTTCGTAGTAGAAGACAGAGAAATTCAAAGCTAAACCTAATCTGATTGGGTGAGTTGGAGCTAACTCAGTAACAGCAACTTCAGAAGCAGACTTATAAGCCTCCAATGATAAGTCGGCAGCTTCCTTACGTTTTTCGGTAACCGCAAATTCAGCCAAGTATCTGTGGTAATCACCCTTCATCTTGTAGTAGAAGACCTTAGATTCACCAGTTTGAGCGGTAGGGATCAAATGTTGAGTCAAAACATTTAAGATATCATCACAAATGTTACTCAACTCAAGTTCAATTTTTGATCTGTATTCCCTTATAAGAGTAACTTGAGCTTCGTTACCTTTGGCTTCTTCCTTTTGTTCAATCGATGAGACAATTCTCCATGATGCTCTTCTAGCACCGATGACGTTCTTGTAAGCAACGGACAACAAGTTTCTTTCTTCAATGGATAACTCTTGGCCAGAAGAAGCAACCGCCTTCATGTTTTCAACCATTTCTTCATATCTTTCAGCTTGTTCAGCTAATTTAGCTAAATAAACAGAGTCTTCACGGGAAGCAGGCATTTTGATATTTTTTGTAATAATAATCTATTTACCCTGTGTAATTTAAGAGGATTACCATGTGTTAGTAAAGTGTTCAAAAAATAAAACGGTGTTCAAAGTGTGAATTAAGAGTTTCAATCCAATCCAATGAGTGGTTTCACGATATATATGCTCAACATCAATGCTCCATGTCAGTGTTATTAGGTGATCACTTGTAACTCATTATATAATATGTGCCAGAGATCTATCAGTGGGGTTATGAGCCACTGTCGCGGCTCTAACTTTTTTAGTCGCCCTATAGTGAGAGGCGCTTTGTACATACACAATGAGTGGATATATACACAGGTTTTGTGTGATATATCTATTGGGAGTAGTAAGTAATACAAATATGAAAGATAAATATGTATAATACACTTGTAAATGATGTCCTGTGAGCAAAAATGGGCCAATTTGAGTAATGCTGTATACAGACAAAAACGATCACAAAAAAAAATCACATTCAGTGATTGAATCGCCCACTGTATGATTTCAATAGCAAATCAGTTTGATTTGTTTTGCAAAGCGCTGGTAAACAACACTAATAGTATAAACATACAAACTTGACACTATAGTAATTTGTGACAAATAACTATATCAATCAGAAGGGTGCTTATCTTTTATTTGAGGAAAAAGAGTCATATATAAACGAATGGCGAACGCTGACACAAAGAGTATACATAATTTGTGGTGTGGTTGTATTGTTTTGGTTCTTGTTGTGAGTGAATTGATTGGAGTCGAATTGGAGGTTCAAAATTTTTAAATAACACGGGGAAAACTTACAAATAAATGATGTATGTGTGGTATACAACGTGACTAGATATAGAATCGTAAAAGTAGTTCCTTAGAAAAGACAAGAGGAAACTAATATAAGACAAATGTGTCTGTGTTTAGATACATGTGTAAATACACCTCTGCTACACTTCACCAACACCTCACTGACTCGCTTTTGTTCTGGTGTTTAAGCTAAAGGCTGACATAAGCAATATACTTCTCCTGTCCTGCCTGCCGTTAGTGTAGTGACACATACATGTGTTTTGGCAGATCATTGATTTGCAAGGGTCACCCGGACTAAAAGCGTTTACTGGATACATCAGAATGTGGTATTTCGATAATATGAAGGCTAAATGATGTAATGAAACAAATGAGCAAAAGAAAAGCAATGAAACAGCTATCGTTCATGAAGAGACAAAAAAAAAACTGGAGAGAAATTAAGTTTCTTGAAGAAAGAGAAAAAGAAAAACACCGATACCACAAGTTACCTAGTCCAATTGCATTGCTGGTGAATCGCTGTTAGATGGATCCTGCAATGGTTGACATTCTTTGATCTTGATACCGAATCTATCATCTTGAGTTAATTGAATCAATTCATTAATACCTTGAGTGAACTTGCCATTCAGTTGGAAATTAGAGTGAACCCAACTTGGTTTAGTTGTGTTCGAACCACCACTCAGCCTGATCAATTCACTGTTATTATGATTTAGGATAACAGCTGATAATTCTCTGGCAACTGAGACCTTGTGTGAGGCCTTCAACAACGTCTTCAATTTCAATGAGGTCAAACCTAATCTTGGTAATGGTAACTCAAAACCTGGCAGGACCGGATTTTCAGCGTCATAACCTTTAACACCAGTTGACGTAGCAGTGTTCAGTATAACTTGTAATGGTAAGAATCTGGCTCTCAGTATCGGTTTAGTAACAACTAAATGTTTGTTGGTCAACTCGGATAATCCCAATCTGGCAGCTTTGATATCATTGTGAATGCTTTTTAGTTGTTCAGAGACATCTTTCTTTAAATCTATTGGGAAGCTTGATGACACATGTGATAACTTGAATGGATAAACGGATAATTCCCTGTCAAGCGTGGTTAATAACTTTCTAGATGTTTTCAGTTTTAGTTGGTTGCTAACAGCAACATCTCTAATAAAAATACTGGGCCTTGGATTGAATGTATCTTTAGAGTGATTCTTACCGGTAATGTCATCCACTGTTTGTAAAGTAATTAAACCCGGACCTTGTAAACCTTCTAACGGAGCCATCTTGATGTCGATCGTGTAAACTTCACCTGGGATAACAGTAAAGTCATCTGTTGGGATAGCTGAAGCGGTATTAACAACGGCATTCTTAGCTTTATCAAATGTACAAATTTGTTGATTTTCTTCAGAATTGAATCTAGATGATTGTTGTAACAATTTTAGTTCTTGATCAGCTTCAGACCAAACGACACCCTTAAATTCTCTTTCTGCAACAACACCCTCAGCTTGACCAGCCAAAAATCTCCTTATTCTTCTCACTTTCGAAGTTGGTACAACAATACAGTTGAAAGATTCAGCAACAGAATCAACAACCGCTCTGATCAATGAACCTGTAACAGCTTGCTGACCACCAGTTAAGGAAGCTGGTAACTTTTCTGGGGTTAAAGAGGCACCTAATAACGCAATTATAGTTTCTGAAGCAATATGAGCAGCACAAACAGCATCAGCAGAAGATCCTAATAATGGGCCAGTTGGCTTTAGTGAACCATCTTCACTTGGAACACCAGGTGGGTAAATGACAAGTGTATGAGATAACGAAGAAGTGTAACCATCGACATGGCAACCTAAGTTTATGGTAACGATGTCACCAGCTTTAAAAGTTATGTTGGTTTCTTCATCTAATTCTGGAGAGTAGCCTGAGACAACGTCGTTGACATCAATTGTAACTGGCTGTGCAATACCTTTTTCTTTGACTTGATTCTTGTAAGCACTTGCTAACGCTGATTTCATGTAGCTGTCACCCAAAAGACATAGCTCAGCAGCAGTATATGGAGCATGAGTTCCTAAATGGTACGAATTATTTATCAGCGACGTTAGGTATGAAATACAAGTTTGAGAAACTTGTCCTGCTAATCTGTATTTGTCAAGGACTGATAAGTTGAGAACATTTTTTTCCTTCAATAGGATATCAGTATCTCTTTGTGAAACCGCTAATTCCATTTGTGATAGTAGAAATTAATAAGTACCTGATTTGTATTTGTAAACCCTTATGCAAAAAGATACACTAATAATACTTTTGTTAAAGCAGTTGAATGTTTAGATTATATATAATACGCTTACTAAACTTCAACATTAATAAATCTTAAAAATTTTCAAAAGAGAAACAAAATACAAAAAAAAAAATATTACAAAAAAAAAAAAAAAATATCGATCAACACACTACCGAAAACCTCCCCATTTATTTTTTTTGACTATTCTCGAGCATACAACAAGCAAAGTGACTTTTAGAGCATCAAATTGTACTCTAACTAGCACATAGTTATGATTCTAAATGCAGCCGAAAAGAAGAGTAATAGACAACTGAACATTTGCTGCATCCAACTGCTAAACAAAAATAAAAAAAATAAACGACAACTGCAGGACTCGAACCTGCGCGGGCAAAGCCCAAAAGATTTCTAATCTTTCTCCTTAACCACTCGGACAAATTGCCTGTCAGATGCTCATCAATAAGACTGGTTCTACGAGTCATTATTTTACTAAATGTTATGGGACTTGCGCAAAAGCGAGCAGGTATCTATTCAGTTGCCTCAATGTAACAGATTAAGGAGCGTTGGAAACTTGAAATATTTTTTAGCTTATAATTATTATACAGGACGAACTATTCAGGCTTTATTCAGGTTGCTAGGTGGATAACAAGCTCGAAATGTATACAAGCGGTCAGTAAACTTACGTTGGATATCCAAAAACGGCTACTTTAAAGTGGAACATATAATATTACAGTTCTGGATACGGGGGGTAACATAGTGCAATTGTCTCTTCCTGTGGTGGATTTTAGATACTCACTCAGAGATAACGAAGGTTTTTACTTGTTGTGAAAAAGATTACAAAACAAGTTCAACTCTTG
This sequence comes from Ogataea pilisensis, assembly GCA_003707685.2. Classification (NCBI taxonomy): domain Eukaryota; kingdom Fungi; phylum Ascomycota; class Pichiomycetes; order Pichiales; family Pichiaceae; genus Ogataea; species Ogataea pilisensis. The sequence goes on from PPKM02000029.1 coordinate 20,618, forward strand.
ATCTGCATGGCACACTTATATTTGTTTCCCTATTAGCTACGTGTCTCAGAGGGTTATTGCAATTGTAAAATGAATCTTTTAATTTCATATTTAGAAAAAAACTATAGAAGCTTGAACATTTGTCGGTGGCTATCAAAAAGCTTTTAATACTGGCAGAAGTTAAATTGAGTAACATTATACACATACCAAGTAATCAAACTATTTACCATTTTCCTTAGATCACATGTGATTCAATTAATTATTTTCATTTAACGTTTAAGAAAGGAAAAATCAAATGCAACCGGCCGAGGTTGTAAATCAGATTACAGTTTCATTCAAGTTGGAAATGCAAACATTAATTTTAGTTAGCTATGTAATAATTATAAATATAAATAAGGACAAAGCAAATCGATACTGCGAGTTTTTGTGAAAAAACTAAAAAATTTCAAATTAAAACTTTTAGGAAACCATGCAAGATAGCATAGCATGATCAAGACAAAATATGGTTTTTCCTTGAAAACCAAAAAAAAGCAAAACCAAATAAAACCATACAAAGAGCAAAACAGAGATCTATACTCTTATTCGAAGAGTATAGCTTTATGTATAACAACAACAACAATAACAGAAATACAAATTATCATAAATTAATCGTGAAATCATCCTTGAACAGGAAAATATTTAAACGGGCATACTATAAGTCCAGTTATCGTAAACAGCATCAAAGTGAGCTATTCCATTATCTTTCTTAACATTGAGTACTATTCCGCCTAGGCAAATTTCTTCTAATTCTTTGAAGTTAACAATAAAACATTTCAAGTCGTTGATCAAGTTGTCTAACATTAATCTAGTCAATGCTGTTAAGTCAATATTCAAATAACCAAAGTTTGCAATTTCTACTGAGTTTAATAGCGGATACTCCAATATGTCAAGTCCTGAACCCCTCTCCAATTTGATCATTCTCTTGAACAACATTCCGATAATAAAACTATAAGTCGACGATAAATCTTGGGTTCCTGGTTTGAAACTTTCGGCGTAGGAAGCTAATAGTTTTCTTGCGTGATCGCAATCATTACAAGTACAAGAATCAAATAAGAAATTTGTAGTCACTAATTGATCATTAATTTCAATGCCTCCGTTGGCACACAATTTGATAAATGGCTTCCAGTTGAAAAAGAAATCAGGAATAATCAAAGATTTCAAATTTTTTAAATGAAGTATATTGGAGAATAACTTCACTTTTGCTGAAAGATAAAAATTATCAACTAAGAAATGGGTTTTATAATCCTTTGGATCAGAACTAATCGCCGGCAAAAAAGAAAAATTATTCAGACACAAATTCAAGTATGTGATATCAGACTGACCGTTATTGAAAGCTGAAAAATTGTTTAATAGACAGTAAGACAAGTTAGAATCTTTAAACGAATACTGAGTTTGAATAGAGGAGTTCTTTAATAAGTTGTTTGAGTTGAGATGAACAATGGAAAGCTTTTTCAATTTGTTGAAATTCTGATGGAAGAAGTCAACCAAGCTCAAATTATATTCATAATCCCATTCATTGATAGATGGTTGATTAAATTTTAGTTCAAATGATTCCAAACTTGGAAAATCTATGCAACGAGACATTTCTTCAATCAATCTCAAATTGTTCACATTCACTGAAAGTTTAGTCAAGTTTTGGAAAACTACGTTGCTTCCTGTAATTGCCTTGAAAAACAAAACCGAAGACTCTGGATTCACAATCACTAGTGACTTCAAATTCGAAAAGATCCTAAACAGTTTATCATCAAGTTTGAACCCAGAGTTCTGATGTCTAATCTTTGTGTTAAGAGTAATAGCCTTCGTTTCCAAAGGTAGTTCATTCAAGTCACTTAAGTTTGCTATTTGGTACAATTGTAAAGCGATAACAGAAGTATTTGAAGGCATGTTGGACTGAGGGCTAAACCCAACTTCATCATTTTCGTACAACATATTGTAAGAGGGTAAGATCTCCATCATCTTTGTCTGTGAGTAATCTTTTGAAAGATTTACAATGTTATAAGAACCATCAAAATTGAGCAATTTCAACTTTTTTAAACCCAACAAGGGAACACTTCGATTGGCATTCTTAAAATCAATCAACAGGGTAAAGATGATCTCTAAGCTACTAATATCTATATTGGCACCGATCGCCAATTCTTGAATGAACTGGATCAAATCTGGGTTACTGCGTAGAGATGAGATAAACAAACTATATTTTGAACTGGACAATACGGTATATGACAAAAACTTATTCCGATCTTTCCCTGGGAGCAGCGTTAGCTTTGTGTTTATCAGTAAGATCTGAGAATATAATAATTTGTTTGCGTAGAAATTTAACAAGTTGTTTGTTCTGGATAAACTGACCAAATCATTCGTATTTGCAATGTTTGAAAGAATGTTAACCATCACATTGTGAGGAAAGGACAACAAATCGCGTTCCCACATAATCTGTAAATGAGTGAATATTAGCCTCAGAAAAAGTTCCTACTCTGCTTGCAACAAAGAAATACGATAAAACTCCATGGTAATTTATCAGAAATAAAGAGGAATCGTAGTTATTTATAGGTTTATATCCGGATATGTAATGAAAAAGAAAGAGCAAAATTAAGAACATTTAACGAGCCCGCTTCTGAGACCACGCCTTCAGGCGCAATAAAAACAAAAACACAACTGAAATGCCGCTGATTGTTTGTGATTGTTTGTGGGGAATCTTCTTGTTCTGGAAGAAAATAACGGGGAGCGGCCACGGCCACGACCACAGGGAGGTCCGGTGCCACAATTCCTCGAGTGTGAGTCACGGGTACTCCCAAGACCCTGGAAGGCATTCAACGGAGGTTGTCTTGGCTGGCTGGCTGGCAAATGGTACATGCATGCGTGCACTTGATTCTTGCCAACTGTCTCTTCCCCCAGGAGAACGGATCTCCAGTGTCACGCGTGAAGCAAAGGCATGACATTTGGCAAATTGTTGTGTGTCATGTGCTGTTCTGGGGCGGAAGTGCCTTGTGTTTGGCGTTGATCAACCGTGCTCTGAACTTGAACTCAGCTAATTACCGAATGGGGGCGAAACGAAACGAAACTATCTGAGAGATGTAAGACAGGCAGGCACTGTGTTTTTCTTTCCCTTTTTGCTATCTGAAAACAACAAAACCATAGTATTTTTTAATCTTCATCCTTGTCTTTTTTTCCCTCGCTGGTGACTGGGGATCATTTGCACTCGAACGAAATAACGATCCGTATTTGCCATCACAGGTCATTTTAGAACGAAATGAATACGAGATAGTTAACACACAATTATATATGATTGGGGGTTCGGGAAACGTTCAATCCGTGTGGCTTATACACTCACCTCCGAATTAGCCAACCGCACCCCGAAATACTCAAAAGAAAATCATCAAAGACTCACATCGTGTGTCAAACTAGCAGCGCTTTTATATTTTTTAGGCTAATTATAGATTCTGCTTCACTCTGTTATGGTGCAAATCAACAAATCACATTTTTGTATTTCATACTAGATACTTAGATAATTTTACGTGTAAACTCCAAATACTTTATTTAATAAATTCAATATATATATTTATATTGTAAGCACCATTTAGTGTAAACATAGTTAATTCCATTATAAAAAATGTAAACCCTCTCCCCAATAAACCAACCACCTATATAGAATTGAAAAGGCCCCGATGTAGCTCGCAAAAAATGGAACAATAGGAATCTTTCCCACGCAACCTGCACAGCACAATAAAAGACCCTCGAGGCAGGGAGTCAAATTGGAGGTCAATGGGGGTCAGTGATGACTCCCAATTGACCCATGTTTTCCGTTCTGTATGTTTCCGTGTTTCTGTCAGTAATATCAGGATTCTTACATAATATATCAAGAATACGCAGTATATCAAGCACTGAACAAAATACATAACATATCAACTACAAATAAGAACACGTATTCTCAATAACATAAATAGGACTATATTTCACTCTCTTTTAGAATCATATATAACTATTTATACAAGAAAACTAATAAAAGATTAGGTTTTGTTTTTTTCATATGTCCTAAAGCTTATATAAGTGTACTATTATATAATATATCCTGTTAAGAGAGGTTTATCACTAAACCTGACAGTTTCCGTGTTTCCGTTTTTTTGTTCTATGTTTCCGCTTTCTGGTATCTTCTCAGTCAATGAGATCTGGAATGAATCTGCTAATATATAAGAAATATAAAATGTATAGTAACCAGATATATATCTCTCTCTCTGACAATCAGCAAATTAAGAGGAGATAAATGAACCAATTGCTACAACCTCATAAACACTTAACTTGTTGTGTTGTATACCTAGATTTATCCATTTCCGTCCATCTTCCAATTTTTTACCTTTAATCTATTAGTCGAAGGAACTGCTAATGAAACGATGCAAAACATATAACATTAGCTCCTTGCTCTTTTGTACTGTCTGTTTATTACTTGTATTAGAAAATATTTAGCTGAATCTCTAAAACATAGCATTCCAGACTCGATTCAACATTGAGATAAAAAAAAGTGTCCGAGAATCATTCGTTCGTTCTCTCATAATTACTTTAATTACACCAACCTTTTCTTTGTTTTTGAACTATGAATATTTTTTTTTGTGCTGACACAAACCTATATTATTATATATTTTATATATATATCTATTTGAGAGGCACTTCTATCGATGTAGCTACAGTATCAGTCATTTGAATAAAGATCGTTTGAAGGGCGTGTACCACACAAATAATACAATAATATATAAATATGAGACTTTATTAGACGTATTAGGCAATTTGTCCGAGTGGTTAAGGAGAAAGATTAGAAATCTTTTGGGCTTTGCCCGCGCAGGTTCGAGTCCTGCAGTTGTCGTTTATTTTTTTATTTTTGTTTTTTTATTTATTTTAGATTCATGTGCACTATGATGTATATCTAATAGTATTCTTATCCTTTTTTTTCAAGCTTTCAAGGACTTCTTTCCAAAGCGTCTTTTTTTATTCAGATATTACACGTAATACAGAAATCAACGTTGGGTACTTAGCCACACGAATGATAAAACAGTCCAAGTTTAAAATGTCTACAATTGAATTTAGTGATGAGAGAGAGAGAGAGGTGCTAATTAAAAATGTCTGGTGAGGCTCTTTGGTAGAAAGGTAGACTTGTTTACAATTTACCTAATTAGGAACTTTTTGAAGCATGATGAAACTAGTTAAATGAAAACTCCATATACGCCCTAGACATATGTAACTTATCATCTTTGATACTGTTTAGGAAATATCGTATATAGAAGAGAATACCAAAAAGAAACAAGAAAGAGTATACTGCATATATTTGAACTTGAAGAACAAATCTAAAATAGTTTGAGTCCAATAAAAAAAAAAGGAAATCTCTTTTATTAGACTAGAGAGTGTATCTTATCTTATCTTATCAAGAATCCCATTTTGTATCAAGTATTTTTCTACTCTCATGGGACCTAATTGACAAAAAAAGCTTAAACAGTCATTTAGATACCAATAGCTACCCTCCGAATGTCCGACGTGGGGCCTTATAATGTCCCTGGTGGCTTTCCAGTGTTGCAACCATTAGACGAGACTCATCCAAAACATGACAATTTTAGCAATATGTTGACCAGTACACCACCAAAGAGACACAATTCCAATAGCAAGGTGCTCACTCCAACTTTTGCAAGCTTCAAATTTACACCTACGCATGGCAAGAAGCTTTATCCGACTGTTAAATCTGATGATGCTACAACAGAGGACTCTGACTGTGATATCAGTTATCAAGATAAAGAGAATGCATCATTTACTCATGAAATGGACCACTTACAACAGAGACTTTTCTCTTCAAAACTGAGCTCTTCTGTGCTGAATGAATTCAACGACAGGTACCAGCAGGTGAGATCAGAAAACTTGCAAAATATCCAGAAAATGAACTACACAACTTCAAACCAAGAACTGTCCAGAAGAAACTCATCAAGATTCTCAACTACACACAAGTCTAAATTCAATAGAATGGAATCAATTGCTTCCCATTATGCAGTGAGAAGAATAACCCAACCCTCCAATGACAGACGCTCTCCAGTTCATAGGAGGATAGTCGAGAGTGAGCCGATCTTAAGCACAGACTCTTTGTGTAACAGCACAAAGACCAGTAGCACCCCAGGTGAGAAAAGAGGAATTTTGAAAGATTTAGGAAGTGCGTCTAAGAGATTAAAAACACCAAGTGGGGCATTCAAGGAAGTTACTACTATAATTAGTCCAACAAGACCAAATGTAGAAAAACAAAAAATTAAAGCTCAACAATTATCCAAGATTCAAGAACAAGGGAGACTTCAAAGCAAAACAACGCCAACCCACCCACCAACAATTACAAAATCGAATTACAAGTCGTCGGTGGTGATCAAGCCTACTTTGAGTGAAAGAAATTCCATTCAATCATTAAAACAAAAGATTCAAGACCAAGATCCAGTTCATGGGATTAGCAAGGAACCAAGTAAGAATAGTTCACCAGCTCACCAGGTTAGGCTACCTTCATATGCACTTCCAACAAAATCTTTCATTAAGAAAAGTGAATCGGTGAGCAAGAACTTGACAGAAACAAGAGAACCACAAAGAATAGTGAGGTCTCAAACTATGCAAAGCATTTCTCCCTCCAGGTCAGGAACTTGTTTATCATCATTTCTATCAGACCATTTGAATGTCAACCGAGCTGGCACAACAACCCCTCCAATTTATCCAAATCTATCAACAAGTTCAAGAGCAATCTCAAGGTCATCAACTGCATCAAATCTTAACGCGACACTGGGAAATACAAAAATAAGTAGATCAATCACCTCTTCAAATATCCCTAGATTGACAAGATTACAAAATAGTTCAAATGCTAGCTCTACAATTCAGTCTAGCAATTCGGCGTCATCTTCTTCAGATAGATACACAAGACCATGGAGACGTTAGTAGACATAGAGCCACCCCATTTTACTTTTGCGTTTTTCCTTCTTCCCTTTCCCTTTCCTGTTAAATTTAGATAACCACCATATTCAGCATTTATTTCAGTTCATTTTAATATCTACACTTTCATTCATTCTGACTAATGCGACTTTTGTTCTTGTTTGTATTACCTGGTTTCAACGCTTTTTTGAATTTTATTACAATGTCACACTTGATGCGTCCATGTATATACCTAATTTATTTAATTTTCTAGTCCCAAATGAGTACTCTATAGTGCCTGTAAAAGAGATTCAGTGTTGATGCACAACTTTGAAGTGCCGAGTTCTCACTTCCGCACAATGATGCGGCTTCAAGAAAGTTTTCCTTCAGTTCCTCATCCCAGACACCAAGTAGAAAATAAACACACCACACTTGCTGATCACTATAATGTTATGTGAACTTGTTTTTGCAACGTATATAGATTTAACAAGCTACGACATCAATTACAGACAGACATGGATCCCAAAGAAATAAAACATCACGCTGATTACACTTCGTTTAACAGATCATCCAACACTAATCAAGATGGTCAATCAGACTCAGAAACCAAGAGAGAACTACTCCAGCAACTTCTTGATTCCTACGATTCCCTTGCAAGTGGCCAAACGAACTGGGTATGTAACTTAGCTAACTGTAGCTCCTTATTATGGCATCTGTATAACGAAGGACTCAACATCCCTGTAAATTGGTCAGGTTTTTACGTTTTGGATCAGAGAGATCCAACACAATTGATCTTAGGTCCATTCATGGGGAAAGTTGCATGCCAAACAATCAATATTGGACGTGGCGTTTGTGGTACTGCTGCTGCATCTAATGAGACTCAGGTTGTTCCTGACGTCAACTTGTTTCCTGGTCATATTGCATGTGACGGTGAAACTAAGAGTGAGATTGTGGTTCCGTTCACTGATGACAAGGGTAATGTGAGGGGCGTTCTCGATATTGATTGCTTGATTCCAAGTGGGTTTGACGAAGTAGACAAAGAGCTGTTGGAGAAATTAGCTTCGCTAATCTCAAGCACTTGCTGTTGGTGATGCGTTTTTCTGCTGACTTATGTACAGTCTAAGTGAGAAAATATTTCATACAAAGGTTAATTGAGGTTATGTATGTTGTTGTGCAACTTAGCATTTGGCCAAAAGTGTATAAAGGTGTTTATGATACGCTTCATCTATTGCCCATAGTCACTACAATTACACAGTTAAAGTAGAAGGAGAGGAACAACATTCTAGGCAAGTTGAAAAAGACTTCACTTGAACTTCAGCAAATATAATTTGAACGATTAACATATAGCGATGGTTTATATGATATTAGGTTCATTGAGCGAGACATCAGTGCTGAAATATAAGAAAACTCCATTTAAGGACTGAGACATTATCGCATAACTGTTAGAATTGAGCTTTTTTGTCCTTGGGTGTGGCTCGTTCCGACACAAAAATGCGATAGTTGCATGATGAAAAAGGAATTTATAGTGAAGACATTGCCATCGATTCATTATGTTGGTTACAGATACATCTGGACAGACGTACTTCTCACTAGCGATTAGATACCCTTCGCCTTTCTTTCATCTACATTCTTCTACACACTGCTATTATGGAGACTGTTGGGTAGAGCATTTTTTTCTCTAGAATATAGCTAAGAATAATGTTGATAAACCAAACCCAGTAGATATGCATACATGTTATTTGCTTTTGATAAATCACTCGCATATGAAACCCTCCAACCACTTGATATTATGATTGAGGCATTTGCTGTGATCTGGTAGGAGAGGTGGAGTATAGTTGAGCCCACAATTTGTATTTTACACGAATGTAACTTCTATCTGCATTTCCAAACCATTTAACATGATTGGAATGTATATTATATGGCTGTAGCGGAGTATGATTCCAGCGATTCGGTTGAATCATCATATGTACAGCATAATAGATGTTAGTTGACTCCTGCACTTTATCGGATTCTAAAAATCTGCGGAAAACGCTGACAAGTTTTATGGGGGTGTATTTAAGCCGTGCACCCTAGATAAAATTTTTATTGAGTGGGCTCAGCGGCTGTGTGAAATTTATTACAACTTATTTTCATTAATTTCGACTTTCAGTGTACATGGGATGAGGGTGACGGCGAAATCTCCGTCATAGTTGCTAACAATAAAATAGTCTTTAAAGTACTTAAAAGAATTATATATTCAAAAGTGAGATAAAACGACAAGAATATTCTTGAATTAGTATCACGACTTGAAGTGTTTGTACTTAGATAGAAAATATGCATGAAAGGTAACAGCCATGCGTGGCACTAGGAAAATATTACGATTAAACTTCACCCTTTTTAAGGTGAGAAAGAGAGATTACTAAAAGTCTATATGAGACATGTAATTACTCCAGGTTTTATACGATAGCTTTCTAAGTATATTTTACGCACAGACAAAAGGTGTGATAAAGTTGATTTATTTCCCTCGGATGAACAAACGGAACAATATAAATGAGTATCTGTGTAGACCTGTAAAACCGGCATGAAATAATAGTGCGATCAGTAGAATATACAGCCCGTTCCAGGGAAAAAAACACATTCAGCCTGGTTTCTCCCTTTCGTTTCCCTTCCCCCCTTCCAGAGGGTGTTCGCAACAAACCAGATGACATTCCAGTGTGCGCACCAGGGGAGACACCCCCCCCGCCCCTTGACTTGGAAGAAAAACTCCAGCCAGAAGCAAAGCCAGCCAAGAAAACTGGGAAAGAACACCTCATCTATTGTTCTGTTGAAAAAAAATCTTTTAATCTTACCATTCATAGACAGGAAACGAATAGCATTACGAATGATATCCATGAGCCGGAAAGCAAAAAAAAAGAAAATTTTCACTTTTCCAAAGTTCATCTTCTGATCCGATCTAACACGCTTTTTGATTTCCAAAAAGAATAGTAAAAACTCGTAGAGCCAGAACAATCAAAATCGTTCGATTTTACTTTTTTCGACATAGACAAGTGTTTGACCACCTGCACCGAGATCTGGAATCTCTGCACCCTCTCTTATAGCATCAATTAACAACAAGAGAGGGACACCCCGGGTCCCCAAGTAACCGGTAACCAGAACAAACTCTCAGTGAGTCTCAGACACCCCAGTCTGATCGCAAATGCACGGGATACAGCCACGCGAAGTAGGATTGTGTTCTTTCACAGCTGGACACTCCAGCCATGTGCAGCTACATATGCAGGCCACAGACTGGTCTCCTGAAGACTTCCACAAAGTTTCTTCCTTGGACTATCCTAGAATCATTCATCTTTTCCTAATTCTTGAAAGTCCATGAAATTCCGACTACGAATCGAAATATTGGTAGCCCTAAAAAAGTGCTGTGCCTATTCTGTTTTATCGGGTCTAACTGACTTGAGTCTGTTTTGATCTCAAATTCAGGGCTTGAAAAAGATATAAATAATGCCATATAGAAAAAGGTTTCCTCACCTTTCTCTTATTAACTTGAACTAGCCTGGCTAATTATTCTTTCTTTTGATTTGAATTTAAACTTCTACATAATAATTTACCCATAAAACAGTATACAGAAAATGGAAAGAGACTTAGAAAACCAATCTCATGATTCAATATCCTTAGAATCGTCAAACCGTTCACAACAACAAGTTTTTGTTCGTTACAACGACTCCAAACCACTTGACAGTCTACATGATTTACCTATTGCTCACATAACAACATACTCCAATAATGGTTCTGAGTACGTCTTATTAGGTTCTCAAAGATTCAACAAGCATGACTTAGTTCAAGCTTTCGGAGGTACTTTACAACCTGGTGTGACAACTAGACCAACATATAAATTTGGAAATCCTGCACCTTTAGGTCTTTGTGCTTTTGCATTAACAACTTTTGTTTTATCAATGGTTAACGCGGGGGCCATGGGTATTAAAAATGATCATATAGTTGTCGGCTTAGCCATGTTTTATGGTGGATTTGTTCAATTGTTAGCCGGTATGTGGGAATTAGCATTAGAAAACACATTCGGTGGCTTGGCCTTGTCTTCATTTGGTGGCTTCTGGTTAAGTTTTGGTGCTATTACGATCCCATGGTTTGGAATTGCTTCCTCTTATGATGATCCCGTTGAGTTAGATAATGCAGTTGGAATCTATCTGCTGGGTTGGACTATTTTCACTTTCATACTCTGTCTGGCTACGATAAAAGCCACTGTTCCATTTTTTCTATTATTTGTCTGTTTGGATATAACATTTTTGCTGTTGAGCGTTGGTAAACTGGCTCCAAGTGACTCATGTACGAAGGCTGGTGGTGTGCTTGGTATTATTACGGCATTCATTGCTTACTACAATGCATTAGCCGGTTTATTAACTCCAACAAATTCGTATTTTGTGATTAAGCCTTGGAACTTGCCAAAGTTCGGAAAGAGCAAATAAATTCGGCACCTCGCATATAGACCCCAAACAAAACGCCAATCATATAAACCCACATGTATTTCTCTATATACTGCTCCACAATCTTACATTTCCTCTCTGAAGCCTTTTGCATTTATCGTTCCCGACATACTAAGATTTGTCATTTTCTCTATAGAGTAATTAATATGGATACAGCGTTTATATTATCGATATCCTTTTTGTCTCAGTAATTAAAAGAAAAAATCAATGTTCATCATTAAGTCTCCATCCTATCACTTGTACTTGCTTCATCGTTATTGTTCGCAATAATTGTACTACTAACTTCTGGTAGTGTGGAAGGCTTTGGTAGTTGTTGAAGATTCATCAACAATATATCAACTTGATCATTTTCCACCAGATCTCCCTCGTCATCTTCTACGTCGCTAACCTCATGATTCAACCCAATCCTACTTTCGATATCAATAACTGCCCTACTTGTCTTTCTTCTTCTGCCCTCCTTTCTTTTTTTCACCATATGGACATGATAGTAATTCGAACTGACAATAGCCAATACTGATCCAGCTACGTTGGCGACAATATCATAGACATCAAACGTCCTCGAAGGTGAAATTAAGTGCTGAGCAAATTCACTGCCAATACCTCCAATTAATGTACATATTATGAATGCAAAGTTTCGGACTATTCGAAGCGAAGGAGAGTCAAGAATCCAGTAAAAGAGAAAACTCATTATGAAGAACAATGCAAAATGGAGAACTTTGTCATGTGGAAGAGATATGTTGGCAAACCCAAGATAAGCGGCTAATATTGTAATAAATATAAAACCTTTATTAGATATGAGAACACAAATAAATCTATATGTTAGTATTAGTTGATCCATAGAAAACATAAGAACTTGTTTAGCAAGCAGAGAATTGAATATAACTCACCAAACAATACGGTTTTTCTTATCCTCATGGCTTCCTGTAATTCCGCTCAATTGAGCTTATAAACAAAGTAAGTGATATATAAACTACCTGACACCTTTTTGATTCAAATATTTCTATAATCAACGTATAGTGATATAGTACATTATTAGATAGATCTTTAATGATAGCACACAGCTTGTCGGATCAATTTTTTGTTTCTTCGGGTTTATGGTCTTGAGATTAAAAAACTCGATGGCTTATCGATGAGCACAATACGTAATCAATCTCTCGTGTCTATCGAGGGCACTCACAGGAGAGTAAGCAAAGGACCATCAAGACACGGGCTATACCATTCATTGATTGAAGCACCATATCCAATAGACTAATGCTATTATACAAGCTTTCAAATTTAGGATATAGTGTAAACGGATTCGTCAAATCGAATACAGAAAAACACAAATAAAGTTGCTAGACCTGTCTTCCATGATCGCTCCATTGATAACAGGCGATAGAAAAAGTATGGAGAAAAAACAAACACACATAAAATCAACTATTTGTGGTATACCTTCATCTCTTGAATCTAGGCATTTGTTAGGACCGATTATTCTTATAGCAACTACTAAAGCCAACACCTTTATAATACTAACTGTTTTCAGTATACTTGTTATTAAACACACACTTCATTTCATAAACATTTAGATAGATGAACTTAACTTACATCATTGATTAGCAGCTTATTTCTTCATGGAACTATATCACGACGCTTCTCAACTAATTGCTACTTGTGGCATCTGTCACGATACAAATAACAGTCACAGTGATGTGAAGTCTAACAAGGTGCTGTACTATTGTCCCTCATGTATTAATTTCAAAATATTAAAGGTCAAATTGAATTTGATCAACTTGGATTTTTTCAACCACAAGAGTGCAGAAGAAATAAACAGGGTACTAGATGATTGTATTGAAAGCCATTCATCTGATTTTCTGAGGCAATACTTGAAAAATGAGATTGATAGAACTCAAAGAGTGGGTGATAAAGAGTTGGAGAACTTATCTCCTTCACTGGATTCGATAGCAAGATTATCATATATACTCTTGAACGTGAAGATATCAGAATTCAAAAAAAGCCTAAAAGTATTAAAAAATAACGTTAAAAATCAACGAGTAAGTAATGACCAATTGAAATTACGAATTGATCGACTGAAGAGCGAGATCATAAAGAAACGAAGTCAATTGAACGATAACAACAAATTGATACGAGACGAACACGAAGCTAAGACCACAGAGATTAAGAATGCTATAAATGAATTGAATGGAGACAAGTTAGACAAGATTCAGAAATTGATTGAAAACTCAAGACTTGGTCACTTCAAACAGCTTGTTAATATTTCAAACGTTAGAATCCTCGATCAATCGAAGAGTAAGAGTACATCAACATCAATATTGTTACCCAAAGATTCAAGTAATAGTGCCATACTCTCGAACGTATTGAAAACTAAGAGAAGCGGCAGGAATTTGAATATACTCAACCAAAGTCTACTTACAAGTTTGAAAAATGAAAAACAAAAACAAAAGGTTTCGGAGGTACCCACCTCAAATACTGATTTCACAACTACAATATTCTTTAGCCCTGTGATAGGCATCCCCAACTTTCTTCATTATTCGGCAAAGCTAATTAACAACTCATTAGAAAACTTGACAACTTTTGTATATTGGAGTTCAGTTTATTTAGATGTTGAAATCCCTTTTCCTATAATAAGACGTTCAGAAGTGGATCAAGACTGTGAAGACAATAATGACGATTTGGATACTATCGATAAGCAAGGGGAAGCAGACGCAGCACAAGACGATGAGTATGGACACAAGAACGATTTGCTGGCTGATCTAGATGAAGAGGGAGATCAATCTAGTGACAGATCTGAAGGCAAAGCTGACGGTAGAATAAAGAAAATGGAACGTAGTTTTAAGTCAGGTCCCCCGTTATCATCAATTATCACCAACAAGTTGTACACCGAACGATTCCCTATTTGTATACCTCACGAGAATGAAAAGGTGCATACTGTTGAATGTTTAATCGAGCTCACAAACTCACAGTTAAAGATTTTATGTAATGGATTGGCCAGACTTATCATGAACCTGTTAGTTCTCATCTTGAGAGTGAAGCCGGATTTGGATATGGAATCTTTTAAATTTGAAGATATGCTGAAGCTAGATGTGTTAATTCAAACTTTGATATTTGATTCGACGTCATCTAAGAAGAAGAGTAACAGAGATAGTACATTATATTTAAATCAAGAGCCAAGTACTCAACAGGAAAAGGAAATAGAAGCCGAGACTAAATTGGCCAAACCAGAAAGAAAAGAAAGGAAGGGTGGCTTGTTTGAAGGGTTTAAGTTCTGGAAATCAAGGACAAATGCATCGGACTCTAAATCATTGTTTAATGTTGATAGCAAGCAAGAACGAAGTACAGAAGAGAAGCCAAATGGCTTGCACAGCAATTTAGCAATAGAACTTGAAAAGCCAATTGAAGTTAGTCAATTTGATTCAAAATCGCTCGTTGAGTATATCAAGGATGAAAAGATAGATCTCAGTAATATAATCTCGAATAATAACATAATACTAAGTTACCCATCTCCCAGCTCTAGTTCATCGTCGACTACAACGCTACAAGCAAATCCCAAAACTGACAACGATCACTTGAGAAAGTTGCGCAGTAAACAAAATATATTGAGTGCTTCTTCTTTATCATCCGCAATTGATATAGACCATTTGTCATCTTCGATATATGAGTATTTCAAATCTGAGATTACTAAGTGTTTTGAACTGGACTTAATGGGGAATACATCTACCACAATTGGTTTGTCTCTTTCGTCAACCTCAGTATCAACATCTGCCTATCAACATATTAGTCGTAACCCAATAGGCAGCAATGCTGGTGGAACACTTTCTCCTAAGTTCAAATCAAGTGCTCTGTCGTCTACCAATTTAGTGTCCATAAGCGACGGTGGCAAGCCCATATATAGTGGTTCGAGCTATGGTATTAATAGTGGTGGACCAGATAAGAAGGACAGAAACAATAAATTCAATTCTGGAGACACATACTTGGTCGACCCTAGATACCAGCAATTGCCGCACTTACCAAGAAAGGGACTTGCAACGAATAAATCTTCATCTGGCGGTCTCAGTATTACTAATTTGAACATGAAATCACATTCAGATGCGACCCCTGCAATTGGTAGGATACACCAAGGTAAGGACAAGAATTCACGCGGAGTGTCTAGTGGTGTTGGAAGACTGCCAAAGCCTTCTGCAAAAACTTTAAATAAGAGTTCTACAATAGATAACTGGGAGGTTATTTAAAGGGGATTATTACATCCGTAAATATATTCTAAATTGAATAGTCAATAGGAATGAGATCGTCGAAAGATAGTAGAGAATATGCAGTATCTTCTGGTGCAACAGATACGTAGACATCATGATTTATACCATGGTACGTAAAATTTCATTTGGATTCTGAGATTCCAAATCGTAAACAAAATTATGGAGATGATCAATATTTTTTTGGGGTTTTTTGTGACAGAACTTGGAATCTGAGACTTGAAAGAGGAAAGAAGATGAGCTAGAATCTATTATATCATGTTTCAGATGATAACAATAGAAAATTAAAAGAGGTAGTAAAATAAGGAAAACTTTTACATGATTTTGAACGACTGATAGACGATAAGAGGTAAAGACCTTTTTTCAAATTATATAGTTAATGGAGATATTTGTTTTATCAGGAGAGGGATCTGATTAATAATCTATATAAAACTATAAGAACGATCAAATGGACTCAACAATGTGATATCATTAGAATCCTTGGCTAAATGGAGATTATTTGAAACAACCTACTTGAAATTCAAACCGCTATTCCGAGGACTTCATACCTTGAAAACTGTTTTTGGAACGGTAAATGACATTGAAAAGACAGCATTCGAGCAGTATGATATTTTCAATGCTAGAATTTTAATAATATGTTCATAGTCGGGAGAAACGGTTTTGACAATACTTTAATGGCTAGCCTAAGTATATTAAAAATTAGGTTATGTTATAATAAAATCATTAATATTATTTTGAAACAAACATTATGTGAGCACTTCCCTTTAGCTAAAGAGAACCTTCTTTCTAAATTTTATACTTCGTTTAAAATAAGGAATACATTAGATAACCGTTAGCATATTGATTTATAAAAACTTCAACAAGGTCAGGTTTGTTAAAACTTTCATAATCTATCATAACTATTATTTCTTAATGATAAAACAGAAGTCATAGTAAAGTGGGAACAAAACATTTGGAAAAATAGGGAAAAGGGAAAATACTTTTGACTCTTATTTTTTTTTTTGATCTTGTGCTATTTTGCAGTTGCACGTAATAAAAAGAGCAACAAACGACTTAGGCATCTCTCACCAATAAATTTGAAAACACTTTGCATTATTTGGTTAATTGCATCGTTGAATAAAAAAACTCAATCACTAATGTTCGAAGCACCAGAGCCGAAGATAAAATTTGTTGACTATGATAGCAGAAGCACAGGGGATTTTTGTGTTAAACGGTTGGGTTTTCTCCAGATCCTGTCGAGATTTTTGATTATTTAGAGGGAGTCTAATGAATTATTAAGATACTAAATCACTCCCTACTAACAATTGTCATTGTTTTATAGAATCTTTTTAATCAGCAAAGACTTCTTTTTAATTACATCGAAATGGAAATTCAGACTATACAGCCATTCATGAATTGTTTTTGACATGTTTGACATTGGTCTAAACTTCAATCTCGTTTCCCTTCAATGGAATTACTTCCCTTGAGACTATGAAAACCAACTCCTCAAATTTTGATTTTGTTTTGTTTTTCAAATTGATTCTAAAAGATTTATGAAAAGGAGGAAATTCAGCCAT
This sequence comes from Ogataea pilisensis, assembly GCA_003707685.2. Taxonomy (NCBI): domain Eukaryota; kingdom Fungi; phylum Ascomycota; class Pichiomycetes; order Pichiales; family Pichiaceae; genus Ogataea; species Ogataea pilisensis. Next base: position 37,814 of record PPKM02000029.1, read on the forward strand.
GAGTTGCCTTAAAAATATTTCTTCAGCAGCATCTCACTCTTACTCTTTGGTATGATTATAATCATAAGTATTATTCAGGAAGCAAACATCTACATCAGCATCCCCAGTTGAACCTGTCACAGAAAAGAATCACTTGCGTTATCTAAAATATAATTTCCCGAAGTTGTTGAAGATCTTGGATTAGTAATGTTATTTTACTGTTATGCAGTCTCCTGAGCCCATTCCATTTGTTTTTTAACAAATCTACGGGAATTGTGTTCTCCAAACAGCTTACATGTCTTGGATGATCAAACCTCCAACCAGCTTTCATGAGCTCTGTCTACTGAGCTTCCTTCAGAGGTGAAACATTACCTCATTGATTACGTGAAAAGTGCTGCCTACAAAAATGGCAGAAATCGGGCAAGCTGCCGCTGTCAGGTTGCACATATCAAACCTCATTTCGAATTAATCTCCATACCCAAGGCGAGTTGAATACGGTACTTCTGCCGTCCTACCAATGGTCAATCAATTGAAAAGGTTATACTATCAACAGCCTTAATTACTTACTTATAGTTGTCCTTGTATATTGCTCCTTTTGTTCAGCTAATTATCTGTTTACTCCTTTCAATCAATCACACAGGTCACTCTCATCGTACATTATATACTCATACAGGCATAGAAAGAGATGTTATCTGACAAAGAATTATGTATGTATATCTAGAGCTTCCTTTGTGTTACCGTTCAATTATATTTGAGCTATGCATTAAAGACAGCTCAGATTAAGTTATATTTAAATTTACTTCCTGTGTTTAATTATATGCCTTCGTCACTAGTTAATTATGATTACTAACGTATTCTTTCTGATATTGAGCACTAAGACTCGATTACTGAATGACCTTGTTATAGTTGATTTAAATAAAAAAGCCGTCACTGAGGGTTTCAACATTAAACCACGTATTACTTATAACACCGTCGGTGGTGTCAATGGACCATTGGTTATTCTAGAAAACGTCAAGTTCCCAAGATATAATGAGATTGTTAATTTAACTTTACCAGATGGATCCATCAGAGCTGGTCAAGTTTTAGAAGTCAAAGGTACCAGAGCCGTTGTTCAGGTTTTTGAAGGTACTTCAGGTATTGATGTCAAGAAAACTAGAGTCGAATTCACTGGTGAAAATCTTAAAATCCCAGTCTCTGAGGATATGTTGGGTAGAGTTTTCGATGGTTCTGGTAGACCAATTGATAATGGTCCAAAAGTTTTCGCTGAAGATTACTTAGATATCAATGGTTCTCCAATTAACCCATATGCCCGTATTTATCCTGAAGAAATGATCTCAACTGGTATTTCAGCTATTGATACCATGAACTCTATTGCCAGAGGTCAAAAGATTCCTATTTTCTCAGCCTCAGGTTTACCACACAATGAAATTGCTGCCCAGATTTGTAGACAAGCAGGCTTAGTTAGACCAACTAAAGACGTCCATGATGGTCATGAGGAAAATTTCTCTATTGTTTTTGCCGCTATGGGTGTCAACTTGGAAACTTCAAGATTCTTTAAACAAGATTTCGAAGAAAATGGTTCATTAGAAAGAACTTCCTTATTCTTAAACTTGGCTAACGATCCAACCATTGAAAGAATTATCACACCAAGATTAGCTTTAACCACGGCAGAATATTTGGCCTACCAAACTGAAAGACACGTTTTAACGATTTTAACTGATATGTCTTCGTATGCCGACGCTTTAAGAGAAGTCTCCGCTGCTAGAGAAGAAGTTCCAGGAAGAAGAGGTTACCCTGGTTACATGTATACCGATTTGTCCACTCTATATGAAAGAGCAGGTAGAGTTGAAGGTAGAAACGGTTCCATTACTCAAATTCCAATCTTAACCATGCCTAACGATGATATCACCCATCCAATTCCTGATTTAACTGGTTATATTACTGAAGGACAAATTTCCGTTGATAGACAATTACATAATAGAGGTGTTTACCCACCAATCAATGTTCTACCTTCATTATCAAGATTAATGAAGTCTGCCATTGGTGAAGGTATGACTAGAAAGGATCATGGTGATGTTTCCAATCAATTATATGCCAAGTATGCTATTGGTAGAGATGCCGCTGCTATGAAGGCTGTCGTTGGTGAAGAAGCTTTATCTACTGAAGATAAATTATCCTTGGAATTTTTAGAAAAGTTTGAAAAGACTTTCATTGCTCAAGGAGCTTATGAAAACAGAACCGTGTTTGAGTCCTTGGATCAAGCTTGGTCATTATTAAGAATCTATCCAAAGGAAATGTTAAACAGAGTTTCTCCAAAGATTTTAGCTGAGTTCTATGACCGTGAAAGATCCACTCCTGAAGAATCTGAAGCTCCATTAATTGAAGCTTAGGTTTCTTCGAAGAAAGAAACAAAGAAAGAAAGAAAAAAAAAGGCTCTCATATATATAAACATGCTGATATAGCTCCCACTCTCTATTTTTCTTGTTTTACCTTGTTTTAGTTTTCGTTTTTTTTATTTTGGTTTTTGTTATTTGTTTGTTATATTTTCCTGATGTACGCATATTCTTCCTTTCTCTTTGACTACAATATCTTTTTTCTTTATTACTATCTAAAGTTTGTACCAATTCTTGGCTTTGTTTTGTCTCTCTTCGAACTTTGTTATAGACAATCAAATTTACAATTCTGGAAATGGCACCTACAGTAAAATATACTCGGGTTTTCCACTTCTGTTTCTTACTATTTCTTATTATGTTTGTCTCTTTGCTTCAGTTTTTTTTTTTAGTTCAGCGTTTTCTCTCATTGTTTCATTTTACTGTAGATCTATAAAAACATTAGTCGGCAAGTTATTCAGAGAGAAAATCATATATAGTCAGTGGATCGTCTTAGAGGATTTGGTCAAAATATATGGAGAGTAAAGTAATCAGTGAGTAATCGAACTCATCTCTGCACCAAGTTGAGGTAACTTTGACGTCATATCTCCAAAAGAAATAAGAAAGATGGGGTTACAAGAATTAAAGTCTAGTAGTTGGATTACTTGTTTGTTGTTTTCACTGTAGCGTTCAGACGTATTTTGACAGACCTAAATTGAATATTGAAACATCAAGATCAATAAACATATACTAGATAAAACTATAAAGTATTAGCGCTTTTTCGAGACCCTACGGCTTGCACAGGATGGAGATTCGGTTTAGACAACCAAGGTTTTCAGCTAAACCACCTTTCACACAAACCAGTTCCTTACTGGATCTCCCCACGGAAATATTGTACAAGATTTTTAAACTTGCTCCCAATGAATTCAAATCAACTTGCAGAACTTGCTATATTATGTACAATGACTACTATTCAGAAAAGCTAGTCAATGAACTGGGAAATGATATCATTTACAACATTGCTATGTATAATCTTCCTTATCTTGTTGACTATATTGCATCATTTGATTATTGGAGACGCGATTTGAGAAGTATAGTTGCAAGACATTATAATTTAGTTGACTACGAAGCAGATATTAGCATTCGTCGACAATTGAGTCCCAAAGAGGTTGTGAGTTGTAAATTTGTTAAAGATTCATGGAAGTTGGTATATGGCATTTTCAAAAACCGGAGATTATATGTTGAATATCAAGACTATCATATTGATGAACCACAGTCATACTTGAGTAATAGCATGTTGCATATTAATAAAACGTATTTGGTGAAATATAAGAAAACCATCAAATTGTCTGCAGGGATATATAACCTAGCATGTGGTATTATCATTCAGAACGCATTAGGTTTGGGAAGTATGAACTTTAAAGTTTTAAAAACTGACACTCAGGAAGAACTTCTGAGTTTTTTCCCACCTACTAATATAAATGATCTTGTGCCACATGAAAAGTTTGTTCTTTTGGACTTGGGTTTTTTTTTCATCCCCGCTGAAAAGTCACCATCTACTAAGATCACTGATTCCATTGGTTCTCCAGTGGTGACCCATCCAGTGGAACAAAAACCGGAAGGTAAACTGATTGAAATTGATATAATAATGGAAGAGACGGGACTATATTTGAAATCTGGATTTGTTATCTGTTATGTTGATGTGAATGCCTATCCTCCAAATCTTACAGTTGTCGATCCTGATGATAATCGCAGGCTTATTCCAAGAGATGACCAGACATGGATAGCGTGGTCTATCGATAACCAAGACCCTACTCCGGAAACTGTTATAAACGTCTTACTTAAGAGATTATACAAATCGATCAACAGATCCCTTTTTTTGAAACCTTTGCCATCTCCATTTCAAAGAATAGGCAGTTTTGCTGAGATTGTGAGACATAGATCGTCTATAGGACTTCACCACTCTTCTGGTTCGATTAAAAGGGCAAAAAGTGCGACATCCACTAGCACTTTGGAGTCGAATTCGCTGACAGGGATTGCTTCGCCTATTCAAGAAGAAGAGGAAGAGGAAGAAGAAGAGAAAGAGAACGTGATTATTGACAAACAAGAGGATGATGAGTTCCATGAAATTTACAACTCAATCACAAAAGAATGTGAAGGTGATGAAGCCATCGAAATAGACATCTCCACCTATAACAAGAACTTCTACTCTCAATACAATGCTGAGAATCAATTAATAACTAGAACTTTCAGATTCACCACTATTATCGAGAGAAGAACATATGAGAGTGCCGCTAGTAGATTGCGAAATAGGCCAGTTTATCCTGATGAGCCTTTGAGATGGAAACTAACCACTTTGTTTGAACTATGATTAGATCACTTCATTTCTGTTAGAAATAATATTTTGGATTTTTATTTTCACATTCTGTATCTAGGTATACGCCTCCAAGTATCATGTCGATACTATAATGCTAATATAAATATTTTCTTATCGCAATTGCCATATAAGGTAGGAGGAATACAAACTCCTATGTGAAGCCTATTCTCTGAAAATACAGTTCATTATTGCCGTAGTATTCCCTTTAAACGTCAGAAGGAAGAGAATAAATGCCAAATTTTTGGCAGAGGTCTGTTTTTGCATCATATGACCTAAAATCATAGGTCTTTGTTCATTTCAGGACAAAAAAAAAGGATTTAAGTAGTGGTAGTTCATCCCGTTAAACGAAGTAACCGTGGCGAAGAGAGAAGCAAAAAAAATTACCTAAATGAGCAAACCCAGGATCGAACTGGGGACTTTCTGCGTGTTAAGCAGATGCCATAACCAACTAGACCATCCGCCCATTTGATATTTTTTAATATTTTTTTTGTCGTACTCAAGTTCATAAACTTAACATTATAAATCGTATGAGATAAATGATTTTACATTATTGGCAGCTGTAATCTTTTGAAACTATGTAATTGTATAATAGTCTGATTAACACGTTCCAAAGCTCCTCATATATTATAATACATGTCATTACTACATTCGTCAGTTCTTGATTTATTGCTCTCTGATTTTCACCTGGTTGCTTCATTATTATTCTAAATTTAAGGGAGGCAGATACTTAAACTTCGATAAAGATATTAAAACGAAATTTTATATTGACTGCTTATTTACTTTTAGTGCCACTACGAGAATTTGTTTTCTGGATTCAAAAATTATTAGTTTCCCTGCAGAATGTTTGTTCTACAAAATTTGTGTTGTTGTTTTTGAAAAGATAAGAATTTCCCTTGATAATGATAACTGATAATATTTTGTGGACAGCGTCTTAATGGCCTGTATTAATACTTGATCCCAAAGCTTAATAGTAAAAACGCTTGCGCGTGATAACCATACTTTCGACGTTGCTAGCTACTTATTTGTGCTTTCTTTATTTGACTCATTACGTTGTCTACTTATCTCTGTTACACGCAATCATATTCTTACAGTATTAAGACTGCCTAATAATATGCCTACGTAAATTCAAAAAGATTGAATAGTCTGTCACACGATATTACTATTGTTTAACCGTGAAGATGTATTATATTGGTCACTTCTAGACAGGCGTTCCTCAAGTATTTCAGAAATTTTGATTCTCTTGCTGGTAAAGTTGTACCATGAGTTGGTGGAATTTTCTACTCTCAAATTCTATCATTTAGCAAATGACTACTTAAAAGACGCGAACTTTTGCTTCCCAGTTGATATCAATTTGAAACTTCTGTGTATTATTACCATAGATTACTTTGAGTTCATCGAAGCTCTTGGTCACTTCAAGTCTCAGCCAAATCTCAGCTCATCTGCCGAGTCACAAAACTTCCTACATATTAACTAATCAATTACGTAACACACACTTATTTTTTTAGGAGCTAAAGGAAAGGAACAAAAAAAATTCAAAGCTAAAAAAACGACGAGAATATTATTTCGCTCCAACAGGACGAAATCTTCATTGATGAGACCTCCGTGTGGGTAGAGAATCGAATGTAATTCTGATTTCATATGTTCACAAGAAACTTATATGTTATTTTAATAACCAAAAGATTAGCAATTAACCCCATTCTTAACTGATTTGAGAATCTGTCATATTATTTATTGTTTTCTAATAACGTTTTAGCATTACTTAAGAACTTCGAAGTTTTCAAACACAAAACGAAATAATATCTTATTTGTTTACTTGTTTTCTAGTTTGCCCTTGTATCAGTTAGAACTGCTCTCACAATATTTCTTATTCTTCCGAATCAGCGTATACCTACCATCTCTACCTTTGCCACCATTGACTTTAAATCTACTTTATCCCTTCCTTCCTTCCTTCCTTTCAACAACATTCTCCTTGTTTGATACATTATAGCGCCTCTTAACCTCACCGCTTCATCTTTCAATCAAATCCCTTATAAAATTTTACCTCACAGCATACAAATTACAAACAACAATCAATTACGATTTTAAATACTCTCCTGCTTATATTAAAATTAACATGTCTACTTCAGAATCCTTATTTGACAACAACAACTTTGTCTCCGAATCAAACAATGATGGTGACGTTTTACCAACCGATGTTGACATCGGTAAGACTTTGATTACCTACAGAATTCTTGTTTCAAGAAGAGAAGCCGGTGCAATCATTGGTAAAAATGGTGACTCAATCACAAACATCAGAGAAGAAACATCCGTAAAGGCTGGTGTTTCTAAAGTCGTTGATGGGTGTATCGACCGTATCCTAACAGTTACCGGAACTGTTGACAATATTCCTGAATCATTAGTTTTATTTGCAAAGGCAATCACTGAGTCTAACGTTCAAGCTATTGAAAATGCCAATGCTAACAACACAGACCCAACCTCTTTAATCAGTTATAATTTTTTCCCATTGAAGGCCCTATGTCCAACTCCAGCTCCATCAGATCCAAGTTATGCGGACACCTTAAGTTTAAGAATATTGATTCCTCACTCTCAAATGGGTACTTTAATTGGAAAAGGTGGTGCTAGAATAAAGTCTATCCAAGAAAATTATAATGTGAAGATGGTTGCATCTAAAGATTATTTGAAAAACTCAAATGAGAGAATATTTGAAGTTCAAGGTAGCAGTGAAACTTTAGGTGAAGCATTAAGTGTCATCTCCAAATGCTTATTAAATGACTATCATGGTGTTGTTACCACTTCATATTACATTCCATCTCCACGTGCTTCGTCTTACAGAGGTGGTGATCATTCCTCATCATACTTAGGACCGAGAGGTAACAGACCATCAAACGGTGGCAGAGAGAATACCGAGTCTGTGAGTTTCCCAGGTGACTTTGTTGGTGCTTTAATTGGTAAGCGAGGCTCAAGAATCCAAGAAATCAGAAGAAACTCCGGTTGTTCCATTTCTATCGATGCAGAAGATAATGAGGATGGTGACAGATTTTTCAGATTAACTGGTTCTCCATCAAGTATTGAAAATGCTTTAAACTCATTATGGTCCTACTTTGATAGAGAGAAGCAAAGAAGGGAAAATTTATCCGAAGAAGAAGAATAGGTTTGAAGAGCTTTAGGTTATAATTAGTTTTTTGTTTTGCTAATGATTGTGACTTCAAATAAAGGCTTTTATATTGCTGTTATATACAATAAAGTTGGTTTGTGTTCCACATTAAGCAGATATTTTCTCACCCAATTGCTAGTTCTCTATTTTTCTTTATGACTTGAGGTTTTGTGTTTGTCCACTCTTTCCCATATGAATACTTTCTTTTGCTATTATGGTTCCTGCGATAGCGGTTTGTAAGATAATTTTCTTACTCTGAACAGAATTGTGAATGTCCCTTGATGCTACCCTTTTTTTATATCTTATTTTTCTTATTTTCTTGCTGCTGTGTTCTATTTGTATTTAGTTACTTGTTTTATAATTAGTTTCCTTGTTTGATTAGCTTGAATTGTATACAAGGTTTGAATTTTTTACTTCTTCTCCTCTAAAGCTACTGCACTACGCCTTCCTTACTTTCTGATTTTGTTTTTATAGTTTTGTTACGAAAAATTGAAGTACTTTTTTTTTGATATTGTCCTTATTAGTATAGTATTTATGTTTCGCTGTTTGGCTTTAAAATATCAGCATTAAATCATGAAAATCTATAAGAGTAATGAAATCATTTTATTCAGTGAGGATCATCTTAGGATGCAAACAGAGCTCTAATCGAATGTATCTAGGATTACTGGATTGACAGGGAATATGGGTTTTGCGTAAACTGACACCCAAATTCTCTGAGTGTCGATTAACTGCTGTGCGTTAAGCAAATCTAAACAACAAAGCGTGAAATTCATATATTAAAAATCAAACCAATTAAGTCTTTCATCAACTGAAATGAGAGAAAGTTGGATCAGGTTTTCTAGACAACTTAAAACATAGGACACAACGGAGACTGGGGCATTAATGGGTCTCAGAGTAATAACAAAATACAAGAGGCGTATTGCTTCTCTAATACACAAGGGGTAATAGGTATGACTAAACGACTTAGCAATCTAGGATTGTAACTGTTCGCCAAAAAATGGCTTGTGGAGTTTAACAGCCGCTTAGTTTCAAGTCTTAAAGATAGTTTGCGAGATTTACTTGACAAAGTACTTAAATAGGAGAATCAATATAATAGAAAATAGGATACTGGTTTCAATGATTACGGGCTTGCCATACTTGGAATAGAAGGGTTTCACATTGTGAGCTGAGAGTAGAGTGAACACTCAGAATGAAATCTGAAGATACATCTCTGTTTGTATTAGTGCTGGGGCGGAAATTAAATTTTTTAATTTTGGCGCAAATTAGCATTAATTAGAATTAATTGGCAAAAAATAATAGTCACGTGTTTTGATATTTTGTCGCTGATTTTATTTATGTCGCGCCATAAATTATAATGAAAATTTAATTTCCGCTCCAACACAAGTAAACTGAAGCAATCCAAACATTTCATTATTTTGGTTGTCCATTAGCACATATAATCCTTACACACAAATAATATATGGTGTATAGGTTGTTTATTATCACATTTAGTCCTTACACACAACCAATGTATGGTGTATAGGTTGTTGATTATCACATATAATCCTTACACGCAACTAATATATGGTGTATAGGTTGTTGATTATCACATGTAATCCTTACACGCAACTCGTTTGGATTACAAATCTTAGAGCCTCGTATTTCGGAGAAAGAATGATTCTTATCCAACCCCTATATCAAAAAAATAAATAAATTGTTACAGCTCGGGCGTCTAAGAAGCGGCGCACAGGCAGTTGACACTGGCTGACACGCAACGGATGACTTTTTCTCTATGATCAAATGAGATTCAATTCTTTTATCCGAACAAGAAAATAGACTCAAATTGCTTATCCTCTGACGCTGGATGATTAGAGCTCAATCTTTTAACCTCAAACAAGAAATACCGTCTAGAGAGAACCAAAATAGATCTCAGGAGTTTTTTAAGGTCGACTTCTAGTCGGCGGAGCGGCAGGTGCAAAACAGGGCACGGGGTTTCACACAACTTCCGAACCTGAGAAGGGGATAATTCTATGTTGATAATTATTCACTTAAAACTAATGGATCATCAAATATTATGACGTTTTAGCCCTTTGGTGATATTTTAATTCAAGCCTACAGACGTCTAAAAAGCAAGTCACCGAAGAGTGCATGTTTTGCATTCCAAAAAACAGAGTTGTGGGTGTTTATGCTGCCAGCGAAGTATCACGAATTGGAAGTCATGATTGGGGGATGTTCTGGAGCATTTTGGTTTACCTTGTAATTGAAGTAGTATATCACCATATATAGACGTTTGCTCTATTTAAGAGAACAAATCAGTATTACGTTACTTTGAAGTTTGTCTTGGTTGAGTTGGCGCAACTGTATCTTAGTGGCTCATCGGGTGGTTTGAAAGAGACAATAAAAAACCAACAGTCCGGAAATGCACCTTCCTTCCTCCCTGCATGTAACTTTCTGAACCTGACGCACTTGACACACAAAATCAGGAGAGATACGGGCACTCTTATCCGGCAAAATTGCAAACCATTAAGTGGTACGTAGTTCAATCCACCTTTAGTTTTTCCAGATAGTAACAAACTCTACCTGCATCACTTTCTTATGATGATGATCGATATAGTAGGGTTCCGTACTAAATTTATTGTTTGTTATTTAAATACAATGGCGTTTCTCACTTTGGTGCTGATGCTGATGTTTTTTTCTTGATCTGACTATCAGGATGTTATTATCAGTTTGTTAGCGTCTTTGCAATTCATTATCAATTTCAGATAGATAACGCTAAAAAGTTTACAAGTTAATTACTATTTGATGTGAAATATGTCTTCCAACTCAGTTTTAGAGAAAGAAACGATCATGAGCTCGAACGTTGATTCCGAACTCAGTTCATTAAGTGACGGTAGTTCATCGTCATCCAACGTCGAAAGTGACATTGAATCACTATCAAGCTCAGATTCTGCAAATTCACAGGATCCAGTACATGTAGTACACCCAGTCAATTTGAATAATGATGAGTCACTCAAGCTTCAACGTAAGAACAGTTTAGCTGAACTTGGACGTCGTGATAGTATTCACAGTTTATATCCAGACCAATTCAACGTGGATAACTTATCAAGACAATCAAGTAGAAAACAAGGTGCTTCTATAGTGGCTGAGGAGCCTGGCGAATCTGGTAGGTCACAATCCGTTTTCTCTTTGGATAACCTCGATCTTAATGAGGTTATAATAGAACCTGGTGAGAAATTCGATATGTTTTTAATGCCAAATTGGAGAAAGTGGTTGATAACATTAACATTGGCTTTAATTGCATTAGACATATGTGTATTGTCTAGCTGTTGGTCCTTAGTCACTGAATTAAAAAAAAAATATGAAGTTAGTAATGAGGTTTATGTTTTAGGTGTCTCATTCTATGTGTTGGGGTTATCAAACGGTCCATTGTTTTTGTCACCTTTAAGTGAATTATATGGCAGAAAGGCGACATATATAGCTGGACTATCCTTATGCATAGTGTTTCAAATTGTAACATGTTTTGCTGGCAATTATGGTGCTATGATTTTCGGTAGATATATGACAGGATTGTTTGGATCAGTGTTTTTATCTGTTGCTCCAGGCACGATCTCTGATATATTTACCAAACAGACCATTGGTACTCCGTTAACCATTTACTCTCTTTCACCATTTTTAGGGCCAAGTTTAGGACCACTACTAGCAGGTATAGTTACTTATTATGGAGGGGAGGCATACTATATGTGGACCTTTTATTCATTGCTGATTTTAACTGGTTTTCTTTTCGTCATTTTAGTAATTGTTGTTCCGGAAACTTACAAACCAGTTTTAACTAAATGGAAAGCAATTCAATTAAGAAAAGAACTAGGAAATGAAAATCTGTATGCTCCTTTAGAAAAATCTGATTTATCCATACTGAAAGCAATGATGGGGGCCCCTAAAAGACCATTATCTGTGCTATTTAGGGACCCAATGATGTTTGTGCTATGTTTTTACTCAGGTGTGGTTCTTGGGATCGTTTACTTATTTTTTGTTTCTATCCCTTTCACATTCAAGAAAGTGTGGGGTTTCAATATTGCCCAACAGGGTTTAGCTTTCCTAGGAATGACGATTGGCATGACTTTTTCTTCTCTAACTTCACCATTCTTTAGTAAGCTGTACATGACATTATCTGATCGAAACAAGAAACCTGAACCTGAATTTAGATTTCCTTCAGTCATAGTGGGAGGTATTTTAGCACCTATTTCGTTGATCATTCTAGCATTTACCTCTTATGAACAATGCCACTGGATCGGTGCTATTATTGCATCTGGACTATATGGGCTATCAACAGGATTCATCATCTCCGGTATATTCACCTACACAGCTGATGCATACCGATTGTACGCTGCTTCAGCTGCCGCGGCGAACACATTCACAAGATGTTCTATGGCTGCCATTTTCCCATTGTTTGGTTCCCAACTGTATCAAGGCTTGGGAGTTCATTACGCCAGTTTGTTGTTAGCTTGTTTAGCTTTAGTTTTGGCCCCGGTTCCTTTCCTGTTTTATAAGTATGGTAAAGCTCTTAGAACGAAAAGTCCATATGCTTGGACAGATTAGAATATAGACTATAGATGCATACGTTTACTCTGTAAGTGGAGTATTCATCTTATGATTCAAAACAAAGGCTCGTTTCATCATGTGAGCCATGTTTTAATTTAATATAATGATTAATATTGATGACCGTTTATTGCTAGTGAATCCTACGTTCCTGTGTACAATGGAACAAGAAGGAAGCCAATTTATTCCGTAAACCTTAAGTATGACACTGTAATGCGATCTCATGGATTTAATACGGGTTGCAATATTACATTTCAACGAGATTTCAAAAAAATTAGAGCGCACGAATACAAAAGATAAAATTTGTTATTCAAATTGTAAAGAAAGCGAAAGTTCAGTAAATCTTTCCGAAAGACAGATAGACAAGAACAAACGCAGTATACTTATGAGAAGTTTTAAAAAAATCGAAAAACATAGAAAATCTAGTGAAAAATTTAAGCTTCAACTGGAGCAGCAGCTTCAACTGGGGCAGCTTCTTCAACAGCAATAGGAGCTGGCTTGTAGTCCTTAACATATGGCTTTTCAACTGGTTGATCTTCCTTTGGTTCGAAAACGTTAACGTAATCTGGTAAGGATTTTGGACCATTCTTGTTGGTAGCTGGGTCCTTCATAATCTTAACTTTGATACCTAAAACACCTTGTCTCAACAAAACGTGTCTGGTAGCAACATCAATGAAGTCAACAACTGGTTGACCAGAGTGGATCATGAAACCGTCACCGAATTTCATAGCCTTAGCTCTAGCACCCTTGGACTTACCAGAGATGACAACTTCAACACCCTTGGCACCGGATTCCATAACGTGTCTGATAACACCGTAGGCAGCTCTTCTAACAGCTAAACCATTTAATAACTTGAATTTCAAGGATTCAGCTTGAGTAACAGCAGATAAACCTCTGTCTTGAACTCTTTCGGCGAATAAAACAATAGAGCCTGGAGCAAACTTGAATCTCTTTTGGATCAATGAGGTTAATTCCTTGATTCTTCTACCCTTTTCACCTAAAACTTGTTGGGTGTTACTGGCAGAGATGATAACTTCAGTCTTAGTTGGAGTAATTCTAACTTCAACACCAGCGTAACCTTCTTCTGGTAATTCTCTGGTGAAGAATTCGTTTAATTCGGCGTAAAAGACACCGTCAGCGACAAGCTTTCTAGTTTTTGAAATGTTGGCAACCATTTTTAGATATTTTTAATGTATGAGTTGTTATACTTAATCTGATAACCTATATACACTAGATAGAAAATGCTTATATTTCGAAACTTAAAGCGAAACATTGTTTTATAATGCTTATCCAAAATTTTTCATCACGAGGAGCCTGAGGAGAGGTGCGAAATTCCAAAGGTTGAACTAAACAATCAAGCCACCTGAAACCAGATACGAGGGCTGAAAGACCTCAACGAGTATCACGTGAGTGATGATTTTTACGTTCCATTTCATTTAGGAAAGTGGACTTGGTGCAAAGGTGCCAAGTAATGTTATCTAGCACTCAACACCAGAGTTTATTGGCCGCCTGTTTGAGATTTCCATTAAAGCTATCTATTGCTGAGATCGTGTCAGTTCATTTAATAAAATGACGTGATCTGTCGATACGTAACGTCTGAAATGATTTGCAAACTATCACGGTGGGCAGATCCATTTTCAAACGGGGCGATCTGACAGAGCTTGAAACGCCTACAAGTGGGGGGAATCATTTTCACTGGCTGGGTGCCTGGCTTACCAGATATAGACACGACTGTTGGCCCTTTAATTAATTATACATGTGATCCGACATTATATATCTATATGTATCCAATTTCGTTTCAACGGTACACGCTACTAATTCTGAGAGTATCGAGAATTGAGCCAGCCAAATCGCAAAAGCCTTGTTTTGGTCTCTTTGTTTTCTTTTACCCCTTACCCCTTAGCAGCCTATTGTTCTATAAATGCAGGCAGTGCCACAGCGCCTGTATCAGGAAAACCGCTGGATTGGCTTCCAGACAGCAAGACACTAGACTAACAGCTCAGGTCTTACTTGTCGCTTACACGTACTTGTTCCCATGCACGACATCATCAAGATGCAAAAATCCCACATATATATATATATATGTACATTGACTATTAAGTATGTTATGCTATGTCTTCATTTCGAGATGTGCGGTTCCTGCATAGCTTATGAAAGTGTCGAATTTGGATATATAGAGATCTGGAAATCAGGATCAAGACAGATTCGCTCTCTCTCTCTCTCACAGTGAGTTGTTAGAGATATAGAAAGCCTAGTACTTTTTGGGAGATAACTACTTACACATGGTTACCACGGTACAGTCTGTCACTAACACCTGCTCTCTGTGAACAGTTATCTTCATATACTTAAGCACTCTTGAAGAACTCAAGTCGTGTTTCATTCTTCTGTAGCGCAATGTAAAGTAAGTTTTTTTGCCCACCAAGCCACTCCGCACGGTTTCCAGGCGTAGCTCCTGCTCTGGGACTCACGGGATCCTCCAGGCACCAACAACCCAACCTGTGCTGTGCCTCTCGGGCTGACTCCGGTAAATTCAAGAATTCTCCAATCTGAAGCAGACCATGTACACATATAAATAATGTTTGCGTTCTGCAAAAATCCAGTCATTGCCTTGTAAACATTGAAATAACATTGGAAACCACGTCAAAATAACGTTTACGGTCCTCTCCATTCATTATTCTTTAGCTCTGATTTTTTTTTGCAACAGCTGCTAACTCATAGGTATATTGCTAATATCACGCTCATTATAGATATATTCATTATCACAAACGTACGTTGTCCATCAATCCGTTTCATTTGATTCATTTACATATATATACCTAGTTGCCAGATGCAAAGAGCTTCTCAAACCCAGATAACCTTCAACGTCAGTGACTACTATGAAATTAAAGATATCGTGGGAGAGGGCGCCTATGGTATAGTTTGCTCGGCAATCTACAAACCATCACAGCAAAAAGTGGCGATAAAGAAAATACAACCATTTGAGAGATCAATGTTTTGTTTAAGAACTTTACGAGAATTGAAGTTGTTGAAACATTTCAATCATGAGAATATAATTGGCATACTGGATATTCAAATTCCATACGATTTTGAAAGCTTTAACGAAGTATACCTTATCCAAGAATTAATGGAAACCGATCTGCATAGAGTTATCAGAACTCAAAAACTTAGTGACAATCATTGTCAATACTTCATATACCAAACATTAAGAGCCTTGAAAGCATTGCATTCTGCCAACATCCTACACAGAGACCTTAAACCCTCGAATTTGTTATTAAATTCAAACTGTGACTTGAAAATTTGTGATTTTGGATTAGCTAGATCTGTTGCATCACAGGAAGATAATTTCGGGTTCATGACAGAATACGTTGCCACTAGATGGTATCGTGCCCCAGAGATCATGCTTACTTTCCAAGAATATACCACTGCCATCGACGTTTGGTCCGTTGGCTGTATATTGGCCGAGATGTTATCAGGGAAACCGTTATTCCCAGGAACAGATTATCATAATCAACTTTGGTTGATAATTGATGTTTTAGGAACTCCCTTGATGGAGGATTACAATTCAATTAAATCTAGAAGAGCAAAAGAATATATTAGAACATTACCGTTTAGAAAGAGAAAATCCTTTACTGAGTTATTCCCTGGAGCTAACCCATACGCCGTTGATCTTCTTGAAAAACTATTAACTTTCAATCCAAAGAAAAGGCTAACCGTCGAGGATGCTCTAAATCATCCATATGTCGCATTTTATCACGAGCCTAACGATGAGCCCGTTGCTGAAAAGATTCCTGATAATTTCTTTGATTTCGATAAAAAGAAAGACGAATTAACTCTACTTGAGTTGAAGAAAATGTTATATGATGAGATTATGAAACCACTCCGAGGATAACCGCGTGTTATTATTGGCAGGCCGAATAAGCACATACATAAACATTCATCTGGTTCTACACGTATTCACTGATTGAGGAATTTTTTTTTTTTTTTTTGCATTTTTCTTGCATTTTTCCTGTTTATTTAATTTTCTGTATTACTTAAATTCGAAGCATTATTTGTAACTAATGACTAATTTCTATAAATGTCCTTTTTGTTTCATAATATTGAAATTGCACAGAAATATAAGCAGACAGCTGGCCCTCAACCCATTCACGCGCAAATGCTCGGAAGACCAACTTTATCGGGCTTCTCACTCACCTGAGGTATAATAAACGATACAAAATATAGGTTGTTAAATCTTTACTTTTAACCTCAAAACTTTCCAGCTGCATATTAGAAATAGTAAGGTGTACAGTGATATGTAGTATCATATTGCCTGGCAATATATATACACAATTGCAAATATACAAAATGCTGGACAAAATACCATTGGAAGTCTGGGCCTGTGTGACTGAGAATCTTTCTCCACTAGAGACTTTCCACCTCATGGTGACAAACAAGAGCTTCTACTCGAAGCTTTCAGGCAACATTATTTGGAGACCTAAAGCTTTTTCTCAATGGTTTGATTTGAAGGAAAAGTTCTTGGAAAACATTGCAACACAGACTGATACGAATCAGAACTTTTACTCGATTTTCAAAAACAGAGGAAAAAGAGATAAAGAGCTACGAGAACTATTGAAAGCAATTGACAAAGAACCATTATCTTTGAATCAAGCTGATAAGTTTCTTGAAATTATTTATAAAGATAGAGAGATTTTTGTCCCTGAGTTGATTAGATTGACTAGACATTTCAGTGATTCAGATAGAGACCCAAAAAGCGGGTTTTTCCTAAAATCAAGCAAAGTAAAGAACCTAACATCAAGACTTGCCAACCTACGTATAATACATTTAGCAAGTTCTGTGCTGGAAGTGATCAGATATCGAAGCGTTATAAAATTTATGTATGACATGGTGGTTGCTAAGAAATTCCCAGCTACTTTTGAGAATGTGTTTTGGGAGCTTTCTAAGATTGATCCAGAACATTATCAATTTGTCCCACATAGAAACAGAGTTATTAAGAGTGTTATCCAAGATTATCATAATTACATTTTTGAACTAGAGCAAAGAGGAAGTAGACCAAACATTGTTAAAATTGTCGAACATGTTGCAATTATGACTTTGTCTCATATAGAGAAGGAAAGATTGCCAATATTTTCCAAGACCCATTCAACCAGAGCATACCTTGATTCTGACTGCGCTTTGGATAATGAAACTTCTTTCATTGGTAGAATATACAGTGGTACCGACCAAGGCAGTAATATGTTCTTAAGTGCCATCATTGACAATATCTGCCATCTTTTGAATTTGCCTGTAATGATAGCTCCATACAGTTTTAGTTTGGAAGTTTACAATTCCGAAAATGAAGAATACGTTGATATTTCTATTGAAAATGGTGAAGTTATAGTTGGAAACAATCCCTACACAACCACTGAGCCGATGAATGATATTTTCTGCGAAAATGGAGGAGATTACATGATGCAAACTGTACTGAAATGGCTTGGAAGTATAACTCCAAGCCAAAGGGTTTTGGGGTTTAGTGCCCAGAGTCAATACTGGCCCCTGAGTCATGAAATTATTTACGAGGATGAAGATGGCAATGGATTTACAGAAGAAATTGTGAAGAAGGACAGCAATATTGATTTGAATAAATTAACTGTCAAACATAACTTGGTTCGTATGTTTAGAGACGAGATTACCTTCGCCTGTAACAAAGAGCTAAAGAATTTTAAAGTCACCAATAGGTCGTTTAGTAGGATCAAGGATGACGCTGTATTATGCAGACATTGTCATTCTAGATTTTTGGATGAGGAAGATGTCAACCCTGCTTTTGTACAAGGTCAAATACTTGGATCAAATTTTATTAGATCTCGTGATCAGTATTTCTTGACATGGCTTGGGCTTATTATGAGGGTATACGTGGAGGAAGGTAAGTTCGAAGATCCCTTGGCGGATTGGAATCGAGTCAATTTATCGCACAAATCACAAATCTTTTCTCTTGGACTTGTGAAGATTTTTACCGAGTTACCATTGCTAAGGATTCTTGGAAGAGAACATGAGAAACGTAGTTTTGGGACCCTTCCAATAGATATGCATTCTTCTGCGACACTCTTCATGGTAATTGATGGAGTTTCTCCAGTGTCTACGTGTAATTCACTCAAGGGGATGCGTCCCGGTGAAGTGGTTTTTGACAATAGAAGTAAAAATTTTGTGATTGTGTTTGATTTCCCTTCAAGAAGACCAGACAACGATTCTGACTATGCGATTGTTTATACTTATGAATCGAAATTGATCTGCGTTAATGCGTCAAATTTGGAGCGGCATTTTATCCCAGAGGAGGTTATCTTGGGGTTTGCCGAATATGACGTAGTAGGAAGCCTTTTTGAAAGATACGACATGGAGCAAAATCGTTTTGTGCGGATCAAGTATTAGAATCTTGCCAAAAAAAAAAGAACGAAATTGGGTTTTCTTACATTGTTTTATTTTTTATTAATATTGTATCTATTTTGTATTATTATAAGACGTTTTTATGTATACACAAGAAAAGTATCCTAAGCGAGTATAGAATGTTCACTTAGTATTTGATTAATGGAAGAGCATCTTTAGCGACTTTAGAATGGCCACCAAATCTATTATATGGCGTATATCTTAGTGGTAACATTTTGTCCAGGATAAGATTTTGAACCAGTGAATAAGCATTTGAACTTATCCAATACAAGACCAAAGCGGCTGGAGCCTGAGTTGATAAAACAAGCATAAACACAACAGAGGCTCTAGTCAAATTAATTATAACATCGACAGGAGTGGTTCTGAGAGAATTTTTAACACCTCTTGTGGTCAATTTCATCAAATCGGCAGTTTTAAAATTCCATTCTGCGTTAGTCAATGCAGTTACACCCAATATAACAGGTAAGACCAAATATGGATCAGCTAATGCTAAATCTTGCATGTATCCAAAACCTTCAGTAGTGAGCGTAGGGTCAATCGGCTTAGAACCGATTTGAGACCACCCTGTCAGTATTCTAAAAACGTACGACATTGACATCCATAATGGGATCTGTATAGCGGGTAGTAACATTAGTTTCCAAGTTTGACAATTATTTTGCTTGAATAACAGCCTCTGTCTTTTGAATTTCTCTTTGGTTGCCAAGATGGCGATCTTGTCAGCTGTTAACTTTTCAGTTTCCGTCTTAAGGGGGCTAACAGCGGATGTTCCTCCAAGACGGCTTCTCTTCAATTGTTCATTTTGAGCATTTGCAGCTAGTTTAACTTTGAGTACAGGACCTAGCGAGTTGACTATTGGTCTCAAGGCATTTTGTTTCTGCAAACTTTTCCTTTGATAGATAGCTATTGGTAAAGTAATGCACGATCTCATAGTTACAGTAGCTAATGGAATGAGTGCCCACCAAGGTATTCCGGATTTTGCGTGTATTAGTTGCAAATAATCTGAACCTATCGATAAAACATCAATTATCGGTTCTAGTGAAAAGTTTCTCCTTTGATTCTTCAGATCTATCTGATACGTTCCGGGTTGTCGCAAATTGGCGCCAGTTCGGAACGATGGTCGTATGCTCTGTGACCTGATCGATCTTAATAAAAGTGACATTTTCTGGTCTATTATAAGTACTTCAATGTGTATTCCATTGTGCTGTTCTTGTGTAGTACAACCCGGTATCTCTCTCAAGTTCTCAATCTGTCAACATTTATATACTCATTTCAGATCAGATGCCTCTCAAGCACTCAGATTGAAGAATCTGCCACTCATCTTTCTGTGCCACTAAGACATTACCAAATTCTGGGTGGGCTTTCTGAGTTTAAGTGACAAGATTAGAAGATATAAGGAATCGACAGTTGGATAAATGTTTTGTTCTTTGTGTGTTCTTTCTTGTCACTCAGCATTTGAATCGCTCAAAGCACATAAAAACCAATGTCATCTTTAAAGAGAGGCAGACCGGCTCCAAAATTAAACAGGGCGTGTATGCTCTGCGGTTTGGTTCAATCTATGACGGTAAGTACATACCTCACATCTACTGATTCTATTTCCAAGCAGGGTTAGTAATCTATCCTATTGTCGCTCTCGTGGCCCAAAGTGATCAAGGTGATACATATGATGTTGTCACAGCACACTAATAGTCTATTCCGCTTAGCATAACTAATATACTGACATGAATTTTTTTTTATAATGCTAAACTATATTATTGCAGCAATTTAGAAATGACGGATGTCCGAATTGTGAATCAGTGTTACACTTTGCTGACAACGATGAATTGGTCAGAGAATGTACGTCGCCAAGTTTTGAAGGACTAGTTGCCTCCAGCGGGTCAGACGCTTCTTGGGTTGGCAGATGGCTGAGAATCGAGAATTTTGTTCCAGGGTTGTACGCCGTTAGGGTTGTTGGTAAGTTGCCCGATGATGTTCGTAATGATTTATATTCTCAAGGCATCGATTATAGGCCTAGAGATGGTAGCGTTCAAGACTGAACTTGGAGGAGAAGCGAGGAAACCTAAAGTGGTATGTTGAGCTGTTGAGATGTTGAATACTTGTGTTGTCTATTTCTTTATAACTGATTCTAAGACGCTGTTTGTCTTCGTTATTTATCTGTTTGTTCGTTCTGTAGGGTTGTGTCCATATACATATAGCCCATCCCATGTGTCCAAGTGCCTAAGTGTATAACTCTGCAAGAGGTGCCTCTGCCAACCAGATAAAAACCCATCATCACATGACCTCTGGTCACATGCACTGCACCCACCCAACGCAACGGCAAAAGAAAAGCGCATGTGAAATTTGCACGGCGCCAATTTCAATTTCAACTTCGCTGCTGTGTTATGTAATACGGAACACGTTTGAAAATTTTTTTCAACATTTTTGTTAGCGATTTGTTCCTTTGTAGTTATAAATACGTCTTGAAGTGTCTGTCTTTGATAACGGGCCTTTAAAGTGTATGTCTCTCCTCTCTTCTTTTCTTTTTCTCTTTCCCTCTCTTTTTTTTCTTTCTGTACTCAATTGTCTGATATCAAAGTCATACACTCCACTAAGTCTTATTAACAACATCCACTCAAAATGTCCACTCCAGCTCAAAACTTTAAAGTCGCTGACATCTCCTTAGCCGCTTTCGGTAGAAAAGATATCGAATTATCCGAAAATGAAATGCCAGGTTTAATGGATATCAGAAGAGTCTACGGTGCCGACCAACCTTTGAAAGGTGCTAGAATTGCCGGTTGTTTACACATGACTATTCAAACTGCCGTTTTGATTGAAACTTTAGTTGCCTTAGGTGCTGAAGTTACTTGGTCTTCATGTAACATCTACTCCACTCAAGATCACGCTGCTGCTGCCATTGCTGCATCTGGTGTCCCAGTTTTCGCTTGGAAAGGTGAAACCGAAGACGAATACTTATGGTGTATTGAACAACAATTATTCGCTTTCAAAGATGGTCAAAAATTGAACCTGATCTTAGATGATGGTGGTGATTTAACCTCTCTAGTTCACGAAAAATACCCAGAAATGTTAGAAGGTTGTTACGGTTTGTCTGAAGAAACTACCACTGGTGTCCACCATTTGTACAAAATGTTAAAGGAAGGTAAGTTAAAGGTCCCAGCCATTAACGTCAACGATTCTGTCACCAAGTCTAAGTTTGACAACTTATACGGTTGTAGAGAATCTTTGATCGATGGTATCAAGAGAGCCACCGATGTTATGATTGCTGGTAAGGTCGCCGTTGTTGCCGGTTTCGGTGATGTTGGTAAAGGTTGTGCTATGGCTCTAAGAGGTATGGGTGCTAGAGTTATCGTTACCGAAATTGATCCTATTAACGCTTTACAAGCAGCTGTGTCCGGTTACCAAGTTGCTCCATTGAATGAAGTTGCTTCAATTGGTCAAATCTTCGTTACCACTACCGGTTGTAGAGATATTATCACCAGTGCTGATTTCTTAAAGATGCCAGAAGATGCTATTGTGTGTAACATTGGTCACTTTGATATCGAGATCGATGTTGCTTGGTTGAAGGCTAACGCCAAGGATGTTGTTAACATCAAGCCTCAAGTTGACAGATACCTATTAGAATCTGGTAAGCACGTCATCTTACTGGCCGATGGTAGATTAGTCAACTTAGGTTGTGCTACCGGTCACTCTTCTTTCGTCATGTCTTGTTCATTCTCTAACCAAGTTTTAGCTCAAATTGCTTTATTCAAGTCTGACGATGCTGCTTTCAGAAACAAGTTTGTTGAATTTGAAAAGACCGGTCCATTCTCTGTTGGTGTCCACACTTTACCAAAGATTTTAGATGAAACCGTTGCTAAGGTTCACTTGGACCACTTAGGTGCTAAGTTAACCAAGTTAACTAACGTTCAATCTGAATACTTAGACATCCCATCTGAAGGTCCATTCAAGGCTGACAACTACAGATACTAAGTTGATAAAAACTTAATGTACTCTTTTGTGTGTGTGTGTTCAAGCTTGATTGATCGTTGTTCAGTTGTGATAACGATATCATACTAGAAAGATATTATTACAATTCTTTTTTTTCTTGCTTCCCTTATCATAAATTTCATCCTATCATCATTTCAAGTGACTATAGAATGATTTGCATCAACTGCATTTACAGTTCTCAACTAGAATTGTTACGACTCTTATTTGTTTTGCGTTTTTTTATCCAATTTTTTTTGGTTTCCACATGTTCAGTTTTTTATATTTATCTGTATAATAGTTACTAAAGAAACATTTAGTGATTTTTTTTTTGATTCATGGGTTTTAGATTCAACTTTTTCTTCCTAAGATTATGTGATTATATATATTTTTAGAAATTGTTGTGGGCGTGTTCTTGTTTTTTTTTTCTTGTTCTTCTTCTTCTTCTTTGCTTGTATTTCTTACATCATTGTGTATGTATACTTAATTTTATTTTTCCTCAACGGATATTTTGTCAAAAAGAAAAAAGAAAAACAGTAAAAAGAAGTAAACTGAGTACATATAATCTGCAGTTTTCCTAAAATGGCTTAAGTGCACCGAGTGGCGCACCTTGTCAGACCTCGCTTCTTTCGTAGTATAATGTCCTGAACCCAGTCGGTCACATCTCCAACAACATCTCTAATCAGATGAATGGCACTTACTTACCTCTTCATATAATACATCTACCAGATATTTCAAACAGCTCATCAACCCACTCATAAAAACCCAAACCTACTTTTTGTATTTCCCCAGTTATTTCCTCGAAGACCCTAACGACAAAAGCACGTATACCAACAATGAGGTAAGTTCATCCATCCATTTGGTCTCAATAGTTTGCTAATCGACCTGAACCGGCATACATATATATATGTATACTAACAAGTTTTTTATATTCTTCCCTATAACGTATGTGCAGCATCACTGAATCTGATCAAAAATCGCTGAATATTCCATCATATCTTATGAAAATGCACTATGGTGCCGTTTTACAACGATCACTACAGGAAACAAACTACCATCCTATATCTAAAGAAGAAGCCAAGCAGCTTTTAATAACTCAATTGTCCACATTGGGAATAATTGGATCAAGTCCCGAGTTGTTCAAAGGGAATCAAGAATATGTGGACAAACTAGTCAAGATATTTCAAGACAAGCCTAACTCAAGATCATTCCTTGCTAGTTCGTTGAATTTTGACCATGAGGATGGCATGCACGATGACCCACATTCCAATAACAGTTCTTATAATGTAGATGAAGATAATGAAGACGTTCAATCCCCTGAAAATCCAGACGATAGTTTGATCGATGACTCCACTAATAATAACAAAAATGGACGCTCTCTGATGGATGAGTCCGACGATACCATCTCAGGAGTGACTTCAAATTTCCCTAAAAGTTTACCATTGCCTTCCAGATGGATCCATTCTAAAGACTGCCATTTTGAGATGGATGATAGCGGCCTACAACTATCAGCAAAGAATATAATAAAGCCTGCTCCTGGTTCCAGCTCATCTAGTTACGCTTCTTCTTCTCACCATCATCATGGAAGAAACAGCTATTTTTCAACAAAGGCTGATTATAATGTCGGGAAAGAAGTTGGGATATATTACTTCGAAATAGAAGTTTTATATGGATTAAATTCAGCTTCTGATATATCTGTTGGTTTCATGGATGGACAACATGACGAAACGGTGATAAGCAATTTACGTGATGATGAGTATGGGTGGGGTTACAATGGGAAAGATGGTAAATTAGGTCGCAATGAAGCTGGTAGATCACATGCTAAGTTTTGTACTAAATTTGGAGATAAAGACATTGTCGGGTGTGGTGTTAATTTTATCACCAAGAAGATATTCATTACAAAGAATGGTGCTTTTTTAGGAGACGCTTTTGAATTGCCTCAGAATGTTCTGAGTGTTACTCCTGTTGTCAGTTTTAGCCAATGGAATACAATCAAGACTAATTTTGGTTTAGGTGAAGGAGACGGATCAAGGTTCAGATTTAACATTGATAATTATGTCGAATCTTTCAAGTTTAAATTCTTCAGAAAGATTGATCAGTTGAAAATTCCACAATTGAACCTCAAAGGTGGCTTGAAAATCAGTGATAGTGATGATGATTTGAAGCTATTGATTAATAAGATAATTCAAGCATACTTCATCTATATGGGATACGTTGACAGTTTGAAGTCATTTAAAAAAGATCTGTCTTTAGAAGGTGAATTGTCCGATCTAAACGGCGACACTAATGAAACAAACTTAATCCAAAAAGTAGCTGAACTTAAGAAACAGGTGAAAAAACTAATAATGAATAATGAAATTGACATGGTTATCAAACTAATGAACTCAAGCTATCCGGACCTGTTATCATCTAATAGGAAGATCACCTTCAAATTACAATCTCTAAAACTAGTGAATTTAATAGCAGAACAGAAGATTGACCAAGTTTTGGAATTTTCCAAAGCATTGAAAGAAAATTACAATGCCAAAGCATATCACGCATATATTGATGAAATTACTACTCTTTTGGCATTTAATAATCCAAGAGAGTCGTTATTTTACAAGAATTTCAATAGTTTTGAAAGGCTTAGACTGATTGATAGTTTGTTCAACTTGATCAATGTGAGAAATGGTGCGTCGTTATATTCTAATTTGGATAGGCTGATTCTAGGTATCGACCGTAACTTAGTTCTCACATCGTCTAAGAAATCTGCAGGAAATGAAGATAATGAAGCTTTGTTGATAGATTTACTAGAAGATTTTGTTAAGTTATAATTTCTGATTATCAGGACAGGTTCCTGATACAGATAGGTAAGATTTTGTTTTGGTATCGTTATATATATGGAAACAACAAATTTTAGAGCGTATAATAATATTGGTGATGGGTTATTTTTTTTTTTGGATTTATTCATTCATTCATTCATTTCGTCAAATAACTTTTTTCACTTCATCTAATAAGTATTCACTTAATTTTATAATCCCATCGTAGTTACACAACCTATATGTATCGTTAGCTTCATAACTTCCACTAATCATTTTTCCTTCTGAATCAACTTGAATGAAACCTAAGACGTTATCAAGTTCAACTTTCTGATTCATAAACTCCGGCATTTTTTTAAAATCGTAAATAGGCATGAATGAATATTGGTAGTTTAACGAATCAATTTGGAAATGTATGTCGTTCTGAACATTGTGCTTCACTACTTGTTGCAACAGAGATATAAATTGGAGATTTGGTTCGAAATTTGACGGTGTTATTAATATATCCTTTTGTCTTTCACCATTATGTTTGCCTGCCGTAAGCTCTGGTTCCGAATTTACTACATTCCTCCTGCTTTTGAAATCATGCGTAGTCATAGTCAAATCTACTGAACCTACATGCAATGAATCAGGATCTTGAGAAAACGATATCTTATTGTTTTGATCAGATATACGGTGAATAAACTTTCGAAAAATGAGGAAATGTTAGTTTCTTACATTGAGATCTCTGAGGAAAATTTCTGAACGACTGAGAGACACAAAATAATTGTACCTTTGATATCTTTAATACTTACTAGTTGTGGCTGCTTTTGGTACTGTATAGTATTTATCAATGATCTATTCACTGATTTACCTAATGAAGAGATAAACTTACTCATTTTTTTGCTGTTTGGTTATTATTCGGATTCAGTATCCTTGTTGATTATACATTGGAACCGATCCCACTGTTAGCCAAAGAAGAAGAAGTAGAAGAAGAAGAAGACGATTTTGCAAATGAACCAAATGATTTTTTTGTTTTTTGGGGCTTCCCCACTTTTTCTAGAAAGAGGGTGCAGAGATGTGTGTGTTTGAAGCATTATTGCAGAGCCTTGTTTTAGATGTCAAATGTCCAGGTCGTCGTTGGTTCTTCTTTCATCGGTCATGGGTCATTGATTCATTAGTTGGTACGTCTAGATATGTCGCAATATGTCGTTTAATATATCATCAACGTACCTGTCTCGTTGGTTGTCGTCTTGGAATTTTTTAACATCGATCTTGGCTTGCTTCAACTTACTCAAGATTCTATCCATGTCTTCAACTGCATGTAACGAGCTTGTGTCATCCTGATGGTTCGGGATTTCATCATGATGATCAGCCGTGCTTTCAAGTAAAGGCTTGAAAAGGTCACTTGTTCTTTCAGATCTCTTGCTCGCATTATCAGACGACTCGTCAATATTGGATGAGTCAATCCTGGTGTTCTTATCTAAACTTCTCCATTCAGTATTTTGAACGACTTCAGTCAATCTTGCTTTACCACAAGTATCTCCATAATCATTACGCTTAGTAGTGTCATCATACTTAATAAATTCAAAACCTGTACTTAGAATGTAGTCTTCAATATGAGCCATTGAGGTATCAGATATCGGGATTCCTGTTTTGTTCACACCAACCACCACTTTAAAACCATTCCATTGAAAATCGTCTTGATCCTTATGAGCCGTAGATAAATATTCATCATCTAACAGATCAGATATTAATTCTAATTCCTCGCAAAGCGTTTTGATTGAGGACAGTTGAAGTGTCAAATCAACAGTAATGATCACTCCTTGTAAATAATCTCGAAGTTCTCTCATTTCTTCACTTCTAAACTCTGCTAACCATTCTTGATGTGCTTCGATTGATCCGTTCTCAAACTCATCCACAAATAGTCCTATCTTTGTTTGATAGTATTTAGTTTTAATGTCTATATCTTCCACCATTATCCCACTATGAGATGAAGCATCCTGTGGTATTAGATCTTCAAAATTTTCAACATTGAATATTTCTTTCAAGATGGTAAGTTTATTTGTTCTCGGTGCCCCAGCTATCAATATTTGATTCTTCATCTTATATATGAATAATGAAATCTGATTAGTCTTGTCAATATACGTGTGTAAAGTATCGAGAATAAGCGAAACACATCAATGAAACACTCTGGTGAAAACATTCCTCTGACATCCATCCAGTTTCTCGTGGGAAACTTCAGCCATGGAATTTTTCCGTTTTGAGAGCCTCAGGTTCTGCCATTTGTTTTGCTTTGTTTGTTTTTGTGGTTCCTCCTCCTCTATCAAAAACGAGTTGAAATCTCTTATTGATATACGTTTGTTTCTTCCAGCTAAATCTGCATAGTGATAAATAGGAGGTTGCCGTATTCAAATATAAAGAAGACTGTGAATTAAGAGAAGTTTATCTACAATGCCTGCTATACCAAATGGTAACACTAAGTTGATACCCAAAACGCAGAACGACGATTCACTTATACAGTATGCGCTCAGTTCGGACGACTACCTGGATCAATTAATTCCTATTATCAAGTCTGAATTAATACAAAAAAACTCATTAGATAGTTTAATTGAAAGACTCGATAATACATCTATAGAGAAGCAAGAGTCATTGAAAGGAATTTCATTCAGTTCAGTGGATGATCTGACTAACTCAATTGATAAGATTTCATATATTGTTAAAGGGTCAACCGATTTAAGTAAAGAACTGGTATCAATCAATGAAGAATTGTCAAAGACAGGTTTTGGTTTATCAGAAAAGAGAAAAATATCGTTGAATTATAAGAGACTACATAATAAGATCAACGAAACCATCATTATCATTAATTCGTGTTTAGATATGCTTGACAAGACAAACAAAGTGTTGGATTTGATTAAACTCAAGGAGTTTTATAAAGCATTAATGAATCTAGATGCATTGACAAGAGGTCCCATTAATGACATTGAACAATTTGGTTTTACCAAGAAAATTTACCAATCAATCCCAACTTTTAGAAATATGATTGTTGACGAGACTCTCAATCAATTGATCAAATGGTTCAATGTCAGTTTAGAGAAAAACTTGACTACTATTGGGGAATTGCTGTTTGAGAATTTCACAGTTTTGAATGAAATATGGTACGACAAGCAAAAAGATGATTTATTATTGGTTGATTATAAGATCAACTCTTCAGTTGAGAAGACATTCAGACCAGAAGAGATCAAATATTTCAACCCATTAGAAAATAAACACGTTCAGATTGATCTGAGTCCGATATACCATTCTATTCTGGTTTTCCACTCAATAAATGAATTTGATAAATTGAAAGATGATTTTGCAAATGAGATGCTGAGAAAAAAAGAGCGATTAATTTATCCAATTAGAGAGGCTCTGGAAAGCAACAACTTAGATTTGTGTTCAAATAATGAATCATTAAAAATTATAATGTACTCCTTGACTGCCTTTTTTGTCGCTGATAGAGTAATCACATCCAAGACTGAGTACCAATTGCGGACCAAGAAGCAAACAGATAATATGTTTGAATCTGTCATAGGCAAATTCGTCCCTATATTAAAGAAACACATTCAGAATAACAAAACTGACTTTAGAAAATTAGAAGAGTTAAATGATATATTAGGTCTTTTTTCTCAAATCTTAGAAAGCTATGATTTCGAAACCACGTCTTTGTATAATGTTTTAATTGAATTATTTAAAACTTACGTTGGTTTATCAATCAAGGAGTTTGCAACCAGTTATCAGGATTTATCAGTCGAGGAAAACCCACAACCGATTACAGTGGAAAGTAAAGATCAATTAAGAACAATACAAGCTAATTGTTTCTTCAAATTCAAAAGCAGCGTAAGTGTTGAATTTCCTACGGTTTTACCATTTTCAATCATTTATGCAGCTACTTGTATGAAGCTTCGAGGATTTATTCAATCCATTTATCAGTTCATAGGTAAGTACTATAATCATCGAACTTCTACAATTTTAAAATTGATTGGATCTGCTGTTGATCAGGTGTTGATAGATATAATACTGAAAGATTTAAACAACAAGATTCATTCTTCATACAAAGAAGAAATTTCACAGAACCTAATAAACTTAGAATTTTTTTCAAACTCAGTCATTGAGATTGAAAACTTCTTGAATTACTCATCTGATCCAGCTATTATTAGATTTAAATTAAAAGCGACTTTGATTAAATTACACGCACAAACCGAATTCCGAAATATAAGAGCTAAAGCTGAAGAAAGTATTTTTGATATGGTTGATGATAAGATTGACATGTTATTCGAAATGATTGAATTTGACTGGGAGTCTAAACATGTGAATGACGAACCTAGCGTTGGTGTTAAAGATATGAGTTTGTTTTTGAAGAATATATTCATGTTGGATTTCTCACACTTGCCATATACCATCAAATCACTACTATTGATCCGAACTTTTGATAAGTTGGTGACTTTTTTGAAAAACTCTATTTTCCAAGCCACTTTTGTGACTAACGAAAGTATAGAGAATTTTCAAATTGACATTAATTATATTGAATCTATTATTCCAAGTTTGAAACAAGAAGATAATCAAGATTTGGTAAGCGAAACTGAAACTACTAATTTGACTTTAGAGACTATTTTTGTCGGGTTGAAGCAAATTATTCAGTTTTTGAAAGAAGGAAATTTAGAAGGCTACAAAGAAGAATCCATAAGAATGAGACGGTTTAACACTATTAAAGCTGAAGAAGCTGTTGAACTTATCCAAAAACTGGAGGATTATCAGATCCTGATGAAAGAAATGGAAGTAGGTGAAGAAGGGGATGAAGACCTTACTAATGGGGAAGATCCAGATGACGAACCTACACGTTCGCTGTTCGGGCTGAAGAAACAAGGAACTGGAACAGGAATGAATTCTCCTGTTAAACTGTCTTCGATGTTTTCTTTCAAGAAGTGACATTCAACTCAATCTATAATTACTAAAATGACAGCCATACTATATCATGAAGTGATCTATCTATCTCTATTTTTCTTTTCTTTGTATAGCGCTTTGTGGTATATTAATCAAAGTGAACTAGGTAACTAAGTAACTAGGTAGCCAACAACGAATGAGCTCACCACTAATCAAACAAAACTCTTCTCTAGTCCAATCAGTTTTCCTTCCCAACTTAACCAATCACTGGAACTATTGGGAATCAATCCCATACTGTTCAACTTCCATAACCCAATTCCCAAATTACCAGCACAACAAATGACATAAAGGATCTGTAGGATAACCCGATCAAACTCAGAATCAGCCTCAACATTTTTGAATTTACTAGACACCGTCAGCATCTCTTTAATTGAATTAACGAACAACATCACAGTCATCATAATAGGAATCATTTGTAAAGTGTTTGGAGACATATACATCATTATCAAATTCATTGGAATGTTTTTTGCTGGAGAAACAGCCAATTCCCATGCTCTTTTTCTTTTCAACGCTTCTAGCTTAAAATCCCTTTTGGTTCTTTCATTATATTGGTTGGATTTCAACCTGCAGTCTTTCAATGTCTTGAAAAAATCTACGTTGTGTCCTGGTGGTGATTTGATGGTTGGGTTCTTACTGGTTCGAGCAGATGTTACGGTTGTTGCCTTGTTGGAAGTTTTGTATGTGTCGAGCCAGTCACCCATTGCTTAATTTTTGGATATCTGAAACTGCTATATACTTATGTCTCTGTAAATACGATATAATTGAATTGGCATAGCACTGTTAAACACGCAAAGCCCAGCCAGTCACTTAAGTTCACAGGTTTATTAAAAATCGCACTGCAAATTGTATTTACAGAAAGATTGTTTTCTTCTGCGAAATCAGAGAAGAACAAAGATTTTCAGAATCAGATCTTTATTTATCTTATGTCATGTCTCAAGGTTCAAGTAGTTTTAATGGCAACAGTCAGTCGTTTATTTCCTTATAATTAAAAAAAATACCGCTTTTATAACCTTGCAACTCATACAATTACCAATGACTAAGAATAGTAACAATAAGTCAGTGCCCTCGAGGTTGCCAAAGTTAACGAAGCTTAAAAACAAAAAACTGATCAAACATGCACCACCTAGGAACTACTCATATAATGAAACTAAAACCGTGATTCATATCAAATCTACAACGCCGTTCATATCGGCAGTTAAAAGAATAGAAAAAAGCCTAAAGTTCTTCGAAGAGAAGTACAACAAGAAGGGTAAACCTATAGTTGGAAATAAACATGTTGAATACATCACTATTAAAGGTATGGGTAAGACAGTTTCAAAAGTTATGAATTTAGCTTTACATTTTCGATATGATCAGAAATTGAAAGTTGATATTTACACCAAGACTATAGGTGTTTTGGATGAGTTTAAGAATGATGAAGAACGCCGAAATCAAAGCGGTGACGATAGTAGCGATGACGATGATGATGAGATACTAAGGAAAAGAAATGTTAGCTCTGTTGAAGTTAGAATTTACTTGCCCAATTAAGAGTCGTTCAATGCAATGAATTATACTCATGAAATTAATGTACATTAGTGAATAAATACGTATATGTGTATATATATATATATATATGGGATGTTTTGAGACCAATACTAGTCTTTAATCATCCGAGGAAAGTTTTTTCAAACAACTTTGTCGTATTTTATCAAGATCATCAAAAGATCTTTTCAAATTCTTGTGTAGTTTATCATTTAAGTCGATATCCTGAGATATATTCAAGTCTTCAAGAAAACTCTCACAATTTTGTAAGCATTCGTCAACTTTTCCAAGAAAATAGAGTCTTTCCAAACCTCTTAATATCCTTTCCTTTTCAATTTTCTCTAAGCTGCTGTAATCAATTCCCTTATTTGTATTCTCTTTCGGTGCAGTAGAGTCATGCGCCTGTAAATCCAGTTTAATGACCTTCGAACTCACCACTTGACTATCCACATAGTCAACTAACCAATTACTCGTATTCAATAATGGACCTTGTTTCCAAAACTGAGTTCTTTGCTCTTTATATGCTTCCTCTGTCTGACCATTTCTGATCTTGACTAACCCAGATCCTTTGGTGACGGCCATCCGTCCATCGTTGTATTCAGTTGCCGCCTGAGATAGGTTTTGAGAAGTTGTGGTTGATAATAAGCTGGATTTCTCCTCTATCTGTGACATCAGGGAAGTTGAGGTTTCTGGAAGTTTAGACGGAGTGCTTGGTAATATCCGTATCAATTTGATCTTTTCGACAATCAGTCGATGAAATAAAGGAATTAATCGGCGATTTGTAATTTTCGTTGATTTTTGTAGGACTTTCCTTTTTAAGGTTTCAGATTTCGGTGTCCTTTCCTTACGGTGCTCGTCTTACACCTCTTAAGAAGTAAGAATCACAGCACAAACGAAGAAAGTTTCATACGAAATTTTTTTACCAATGTGAATATTCCAGCCGCATACATATAAAGGGAAGGCTGTGTTAGACTTTTTCAAGTCTGGAGTAGCACTGTAAGAGGTGTGATAGCCTACAGAGAGAGTGGTTTTTATAACTTCGATTGCAATGACACACGTTCACAAAGATGGACGACTTAGTCGATTTTTGTTAGGTCAGGGAAAGACTCTCCTAAACAAGCCGGAGTCCTATACATAAAGCTGTCTCAACCATCAGCGAATAAATAGAAACCAAAACTGAATAAAACACAAAAAGAAAATTAGAAATCCTGAGCAATTGCCACCATAAAAAGAAAACAACTAATGAACTTGACGTAAAAAAAATTCAAAAAAAGTTAACCAAGTGTATAGATAGATATAGATAGATCTATTCATCTCTTAACCTTTCAGTCCGCTGATTGTAGCCACACAGTGTCTGGTATGTCTATATTCTCTAAATTCAAGTAACCAGATACCTTGCCAGGTTCCAGTAGCCAATCGCCCGTTCGTGATAGGGATATTCAAAGAAACCCCCACCAATGACGATTTTGCGTGCCCGGACATGTCATCCGGGCCCTCGTCAGTGTGAACAAAAATTGTACCATCATCATCTGGAACAACGTTGTTTAAAGCAGTAGTCATATCGGTTCTAACATCAGCATCCCAGTTTTCATTTAAACTTAATGCAGCTGAAGTGTGCTGTAAGAATAGATGTAATATTCCAACTTTGTAGTCTTTGATTTGTGGCAATTGGTCAATCACTTCATTTGTGACTAGATAACAGCCTCTCGATCTTGGAGAGAATGAAAACTTTGTCTGTTCCCAAGAAGATGTCATACTTTCTTTTTTCTTTTTATGCTTTGATTCTGCTTGCTATTTTAAAACTTGTAGTATGAGAGGACAATTGGGCTTTTTGCAGACTGTGAAGATGTTAAATAATAGCGTGGATCGATGGTTAACTGTGGTTATAGCTGGTGATTTGACCTGCGTAGCCTCTGATTGGCGTTTTTTCCGGAGAGCACCCGGAGGTGCAGGGATGCAGTTGGCCAGGGCAAGGAGCACTCCACGGATGGGTTGAAGTCACTGTTGATCACATAGAGCGTGTGTCTAACTCTATAGTCTACTGCCGATAGTGTTCAATTAGGTTTCTCGTCATACGTTCACTGATACTACATCATAAGACTAAGCTCTTTATCGTGCTTATGAACGGAAGTAAACTATATAGCGATCATGCAACAAAAACAAAAAAAAAACGGCTGCCCTGGGCGCAAACCCCGTCAGAGACAGGCATCGCACAAAGTCTACCCCATGCATAAACTTCACAGATGAACTCTACTCTGAAACGAGGACCATGAATGCCAAACTTGTTGCTATTTTTCAGTCTGCTTACTTTTGCCTTTTACTATAGCACATATTAACAACCTTTGTTCAATCGAATAATAATATCATTCTGAATAATTTTCTGGATCAAGAAAACTAGCTCTTAATTCACAATTTGCAGCTTTGGAGAAAACACTGCAGGAATAAAAAAATACTCAAAAATATAGAGGTAATGTAATCACAGTATACAATTAGTTAGCAGTGTCTAACACATATCTACCAACAATCTTACCTTGCTCCATCAATTCGTAAACTTCTGGTAATTTGGATAATCCAACAACCTTGATAGAAGACTTAACTAAACCTCTGTTGAAGAAATCTAAAGCTTCAGTGGTATCTTGTCTGTTACCGACATAAGAACCTTTGATTTGGATAGACTTTATAACGTGATCGAAAACTGAAGATTCACAAACAGCACCGGCTGGTAAGCCAACTAAAACAACCTTACCTAAACTTCTAACGTATTGACAAGATTGAGAGATAGCAGCTGGAGAAACGGAAACGTTGATAACACCGTGTGGACCACCGTTTGTAGCCTCTTGGATAGCCTTGACGATATCCTTTTCCTTAGTAAAATCAATAAAAATTTCACCACCTAAAGATTTGAAGAACTTCTTCTTTTCGTCACCACCATCAATACCCAAGACTCTTAAACCCATAGCCTTGGCGTATTGGACAGCTAAGGAACCTAAACCACCAGCAGCTCCTGAAATGGCAACCCATTGACCTGGTCTCAATTCAGCAGTCTTTAAAGCCTTGTAAACAGTAACACCAGCACATAAAATTGGAGCAGCTTCAGCTAAGTTAGTACCTTGTGGCAATTTAGCCGCTTGCACAGCATCAGCAGTAGCGTATTGTTGGAAAGAACCATCGTGAGTGTAACCAGATAAGTCAGCATCTGGACAATTAGATTCAGCACCTTGTTGACAGAATTCACAAGACATACATGAACCATTCAACCATTTAATACCTGCCAAGTCACCAATTTCAAAGTTGTTAACTTGGGAACCTTTAGCAACAACAACACCAGCACCTTCGTGACCACCAACTAATGGTAACTTTGTGTCTAATGGCCAATCACCCTTCCAAGCATGTAAATCAGTGTGACAAACACCAGAGTACTTCACGTTGATTAAAATTTCAGTTGGCTTTGGGGTTGGGACTGGGATGGATTTGTATTGCAATTCACCACCGTTAGTGTCAAAAATGACACCCATTTGGGAGGTTGGGATAGTAGATTGTAATCTAGCTAATAAAGGAGATCTTCTTAAAGCTTGTCTTCTTAAAGTTTGAGCGAACATGATGGAATAGATACTGGCGTATATGATCTATTATGTAAATAAAAATCGACAAAGTGATAATAAGACAAAAATCGTTTAGAGAAAACAATAAATAATAATGAGAATGATTAATTAAGTTGAGGAGAAATTGACGTGTATTTATATCAAACTGGCCTTTTTACGAAGTAACAAACTGAGTTAAGAGAGCTCAAACTCACTGAAATTTCATACTGGATAGTTTAGTTTGTCCGTTTAGGTCATAGCAAGAGAAGAGAATATGATCTGGAGCTGATTCCTGATATAAGAGGTTTTCTCACTATGTGGGCCTGTGCAGGGAATCGGATGGGGTGCAGGGAATCGGATGGGGTGCACATACAACTGTCTGGGGGCGCACAGGTAAGGTGCCAGTGCTTCCGTCAGGTGCATCACGAAATGGAACACCCAGCTGCGGAAGTATTTCCGTTGGAGTAGTGTTGAGGTGGAAATTAATTTTTCGTTGTGATTTTTGATGCCAAAAAATTAAATCACCGACAAAAATACAAAAACACAAAAATTCATTTTTAGCAAAAAATGAAAAAAATATTTTTATTGCGACAAAAAATAAAAAAATGTAAATTTCGCCCCAACACTACATTGGACCGATTCGACTGTGGAGTATTGTACCTCTGAAACCGGAAACCTATGGTGTGTCTCACTGCTGATGTGGCTAGGGTGAACATGAACATGAACAGACAGGCAGAGTTTAGATGGATGGGTGTATCAATGTGATCGAGTCAGTTAGTCTAAACACCGTTCCAGTCCCCCCATCACATAAGGTATCCTACTACTGTACTTGTGTTATCTTAGACGCTTGTACTCTCCTTAGAGCTACTGGTCAGAACGGGGAGGTCTATAGTTGTGATAAGGATCTAACATGAGAATAAACTTGAAAGCGTTGAAAATTTGTGTGTGACTGAGAGACCATATGCTGTCACAATTCAATTGTTATGGCAAGCTGAACTGATCCCTGAGATTCTGAAGAGCAGTGTGAGCGTTCTTCAAAGTGGTTACTTAATTGACGAATCAACGCTGATCAACTAAGTTCCTCTCACTAAATCCTTACACTAGAAACCTCTTAGAAAAACTGTCTGAATCCGCTTCTCTGGCTTCTCGTCACTTGACATGATGGGTACCAGGTGCATACATGTAAGATTCCAAGAACTGTTGAGATCCGAGCACTCTCCTCATGAAGGAGAAAACTAGCCACCACCACTATACACCCCCTGTTCTAAGGCGTATTGATCATCATGCCGGAAATTGTTTTGCGAACTACCTGGTTGGAAAAAGACGTTTTAACCCACCCCTTATACCACTATTATAATATTGAACAGCAAGTTTGTGTATGCATATACTGTACAATCTGAATGCTCAGGTAGCTGATGGATGAATCAAATATGTATGTTTATAAATTGGTGTATAAGCCGGAATCTGGTTTCCACACCCCTAGAATCCCAGTTGAATATCAAACACTTAGTTTCATCGGTTCCTCGAAGCTACAAAAGACAGTTCTGCTTTGAGATGTGGCGCGGAGGAGATACGCTGGTATCCGATTCTCGCTTTACTTGGTAGTTCTGACCATTCTCGTGGTAATCCAATTTCTTTATTGAGAGAGTTTCCCTGAAAAACAAGTTGGGACGCAGATCGCCCCTTCACTTTCCGCCCCCCTCTAATTCAATCAGCAGGCACAATGTCTACCTGTTGCCATAGAAGTTTAGAATGAAATTTCACCGGTAAGTCGAACTCCGTAACCTTCTAGGTGTAAAATTGTCTCAATATGTGTCTGTTCTCACGCTTGAAACCAAGTGCAAATCTATGGCCGGAAGGAAACGACGTCAACCCCGCGAACCCCATGGTCACCCCTAGGAATATAATCATTTCGGTTGCCGTTTAGCCTTGTATGCTTGCACCCCCAACCCCACCTGAAAGCTTGCATTGGCCGTGTTTGTCACTATATCTTCAGGGACCCCATATTATTTTCTTTGTTGAGTATTTTTTTCACCCTTTCTCCAAGTTGAGCTTAATCATCAAGTAACGTAATAACACCACTGCACTACTCTAAATGAAATTCTTCTTGAGTAACAGTAGTCAATTAAATATTATTGAATGTTACTGAGCTATTACTTAAGGTATACAGTTTCGGAGTTTGTTTCAAAGTAGACCATCGATGAATCAATTATCTTTGTGGCTTCAACCGTCAGCATCCACCCGAATATCGGAGTATACCCAGAGAGACAGATATTTTAGAGATGCAATAAGAAGGGAATAAAACATCGTGTCTAATGCCACTCCCAATTTCTATTGTCCAGAAAAAAATATTCGGCTTTGAGAGGGTTTTTCTGTGCATCTGATTAAATTCTGGATACGAAATCTCTCTGTTGAGTATCGTATTACCACCCAATATGGAAAGCAGCACAATATTGATCTCTATACCGCTAGTTATTCTTACAAGATGTTCTTTGATTTGCGATCAATAAGAGCAGTTGCAAATACTGTGATGACTTCTTAAAACCATTGGAAATCTCTGTCACCAAATTGTAGCTCTTGTAATTCCTTCAGGTGGTAAGTGAGAATAGAATTTTTTTTCCTGCATTTGGCGATTACATTACACTAAGTAGTGAGGTTCATAAACTCCGAGCTTCTCATTCTCTATCTACTAGTAATGTTTGCTTGTATTTGGTATGAGTGGTATCTCGGATTTTAGACCCTCATGGGGTGTTGTCGAAGAAGTGGGGGAGGGGCACTATCCCTGGTTGGGGTGTACATGACCAGTGTACGTACTGCCTCCAGAGTTTGGAGACGCCCTGTACTGTATCTCACCCCGTCCACTGTACAATACTGTTCAAATGTACAACAGAGGACGTTGTACGGTTTGATAATAATTGATCTACGAATCTCAGATGGGATTAAGTCAGGTTGAAATAAGAATCGTCGGTGATTGGACTGTCTCACACCCCATATTTCTCCAGATTTTTTCACTGGCTGTTTTGCCGAGTCAACTCAGAAACTCATAAACATTCCTGCCCTCTCTATCCAGCCTATATTCTGATAGCTCGTTATCTCTTTTTTACAAAATACCTAGAATATAAGTGTTTAGTTTTGAAACTTTATGGAATGCTGTCTGATAGAGTCAATTCAATTACATGACTTTAGCCTCCTACATTCAGTGTACTGCTGTATTGCACATTTTTGCTCTCCTTTCTCCAGATGAAGGACTCTCTGGGGTATTTCAGGACCCAGAACCAATAGATAGCGACAAGTGCTGACAGGTGGAGGGGCAATGGATCCCGTGAGAGATGTCTTGCAATCTTTTTTAAAAAAGACATTAGAAATATATACATTTTATTTAGAATTTGGATCAGATAGAAACTGC
Organism: Ogataea pilisensis; assembly: GCA_003707685.2. Taxonomy (NCBI): domain Eukaryota; kingdom Fungi; phylum Ascomycota; class Pichiomycetes; order Pichiales; family Pichiaceae; genus Ogataea; species Ogataea pilisensis. The sequence continues at coordinate 76,910 of PPKM02000029.1, forward strand.
AAGTTAGGAACAAAGTATTATACTTTCCAATTCGGTATTATCACACTTTTTCTTATTGACTCGATTCTTCGGAAGTACAAGAAATCTAACATAGGCCATATAGTTTGACTCTAAACAGAAATTGTTTCACACGTCATAGATCATCATCGACTTCTTCTTTCTCTTCTTCCTCTTTTTTTCCCTCTCTTGTCTTGGTTTTATCCGCAGTTTCTTCAGATAAGGATGTAGAATCCCCAGAACTCTTAACATTTGAATCCTTAATTTGCTTCACGTCAGAATTAGGATCTTCATTATATTTCCAGATATTTTTCAAGTCTCCCTGTTGAAAGGCAGTGAAAAGGACAGACAAGATCAAAGCTGGTGACAAGTATAATAAAGCTGGTTGACCATGCTTGAAGAAATGTAAAACAGAAACTGTTGTCATTAATCCGACAGCATAACCAATCAAAGAGTTTCTAAAGTATGGTTTTTTGAATTTTTGTAAATGGTAAAACTCAGTGTTTTCATTCTTCTCATGGTGCTTATACAAATCATATCTTAAACATAAAGATATAAAAGTTCCAGGAATGATTAAATCTCCAAGCCCTAACAAAGACATCATAACTCTATTTTCAGCACGCGAGACACTATGTGGTACTAACAATTTGACTGGAATTTCAAGATTAGTTGCAACTTCAACCATGACGTTAGATCCAAAGACAAAATATATATCATAGAAAAAAAATAATGTAACCATTATGAAGGCAGGTTTGAAGGAAGGCAATCTGGTTATTGTGATTCCAAAAATGACACAAAATGCTGCCAGAGTGTTGCTTAAGATCCAGTTGTTGGTACCGTCAAGCAAGGCGTAAGTAACAGTAAATAAGAAGCCCAAAACAGTTCCATAAATATCAGCATCAGAGAAGTAATAGTTGAATAGTTGATCTTCTTTCTTGATATCTGTTCTCGACTCTAAAAGTGATTCCTCTTTAATAGTTCTTTCTTTTTCTGTGAATTCTGGAAGTAATAGATTTTCTTCTACACCTGATGAGTGAATATTCTCATCTTTAGAAAAGGTAAACACATATCTTTTATTAAACTTCAATGAGCTTAGACCTAACCAGTAGCAAACTTTTCTCAAGATTAATTGGAGTAAAAAGGTAATGGAATATGTGTTAGATTTCAGACTTATTAGCAGGATATATTTGTTTAAATAATAACTCAAATTAGCTGTATCCCATCTTTTAAGCGCAAAATATAAGCCAACTAGTCCAACACCTGCAACGACAGGCATAATCAATGCGTATGATTCGTCAATGGCTGCTTCTTTAACAAAAGTAGAGTCTTTATCGGTTTGGTCAAACAAAGGATGCTTTGGGTCAGGTGATAAAGCATTGAGAGGTTTCTCCACAGTGGCAAAAGATCCAATACAAATCAGAGACACTGATAGTATGATGATAGTGGCATAAGTCAGTAAAGCAGGATTGATGTAATAATTCAATTTGGAATCGTATAAAGTGTATGCTACGTTATCGGATAATTGGTCAACGTATTCTTTGACCAAGTTCAAGTGTGAAGCAAGGTTAGCTGTTAATCTGTTCAAGGTATTTGTACTATTGTCATTCTTCATCAAATCCCCTATTAGAGATGAATAATTCGAGCTCTCAAGTAGAGTTGTGGTAATGTTTATGTCTCCCATTGCAGTTTTATGTGTATAAGTCTATCTGCTATTGTTTGGGGGATCTCTATCACCATTTAAGTTTTTTTCCGGTACTGTGCAAGTGTACTAGTTGTAATAGTTGTAATACTAGTGTAATATATTATTATTAGTCTGCTTCTGTATAGAACAGAACGGAAATACGCAAGTAAAATTACGTGATACATTTCTCTGTTTTTTTTTCCTGGCCATTGACAGACGACGTGTTCGTGTCAAGTGAAAATGGGAAGCAAAAGGGTCTGCGTATTTATTTGATTTTAGAATCTTTTATCACTAAGACAGCTATTCTAAAGCTCAATTTGCTCTCATCTTAACTACCCTTCAATCAGAGTACACAATGGAAGAATTGAAGAAATTTGACTCTGGTTACAGAACCACCAATGTATGTACCCATTCTTGTTTATCCTCTCCTGATGGACCCTTAACCTCGGATCCAGCATGGTGAATATGACTCGGTTTGCTCAACAGTTTCATCATTTCAGTTGTTGTTGTCCTATACTCATATCATTCCATTACTGGTCTCTTCCAATTAACATTGTACTAACCTATTGCTTCCGATTGTCACCTCATTGTATTTCCTTTTAGTATCCGGCTATTAAGAATGCCCCATTACCAGCTGATGGTGCCGGTTCCAAACATTTCAACAATTGGATCATGCTTTCCTTTTTGATTGGTATCCCATACTACATTACCAGAAAGTTGGGCTTTGGCTTGTATGGATTCATCTTCTTTCTCTTGATTACTTTTTTCCCTGTCTTAATGGTTTGGTGGACAGTCTTATCGACTTATTCCCCAAGATTGAATGAAAAGGTTAGATTGCCAAATAAAGGTGTTGAATTCTACTTAGAATTCCATGACGAAGAATTGGCTAACAAGTACAAAGGTAACAACAAAATCCCAATGGAAACATTCCATGAATTGTTTTTCGCTAATAAAGTCTCTTTCAAAGGTGATGCTTTAGACGTTATGGAGTATAGACATGATTGGGCTCAATTCAGATTCACTTTAGGTTTATTCAAATTCTTCTTATTTGGCATGATTCCTGAAGTTATTATGCACACGAAGTCTCAAGATGAAGAACAAGTGAGAGATCACTATGATAGAGGTGATGATTTCTACACTTGGTTCCTAGGTCCAAGAATGATTTACACTTCCGGTGTTATCAGTGATATTAACGAGCCTCAATCTTTGGAAGAAATCCAAGATAACAAGTTAAAGATTGTTTGTGAAAAGATTGGATTAAAAGATGGTGAAACGCTTTTAGATTTAGGTTGTGGTTGGGGTACTTTAGCTGCGTTTGCTTCTTCTCAATACGGTGCTCAGGTTACCGGTGTCACTTTAGGTAGAAACCAAACTCAATTCGGTAACGACAGAATCGCCAAATACGGTGTCTCTAAGGATCAATCTAGAATTGTCTGTTGTGATTACAGAGACGCTCCATTACCTGAACCAAGCTCCGATGGTACTGTTAGAAAGTATAATAAGATCACTTGTCTAGAAATGGCTGAACACGTTGGTGTTAGAAAATTCAAGACTTTCTTGGCTCAAGTTTACGATATGCTGGACGATGACGGTATTTTCTTCCTGCAATACGCTGGTTTAAGAAAATCCTGGCAGTACGAGGATTTGATTTGGGGTTTATTCATGAACAAGTACATTTTCCCAGGTGCTGATGCCTCTACTCCTTTAGGTTTTGTTGTTGATGCTTTAGAGGGCACAGGTTTTGAAACAGTTTCAATTGATAACATTGGTGTTCACTACTCCGCCACTCTTTACCGCTGGTACTTAAATTGGATTTCTAACAAGGACAAGGTTATTTCCAAATATGGTGTTAAATGGTACAGAATTTGGGAATTTTTCTTATCTTACTCTACTATTATTTCAAGACAAGGTTCTGCCACTTGTTATCAAATTGTGTTGAGAAAGAATTTGAACAGTTACCACAGAGTCGAATATGTTCCAAAGCAAGAAGGGTTACAAAGTCCAGCCTCCAGAGTCAAGGACTGGTTCATTTAAGTAAAAAAAAATAAATTAGTTTTAGAATTTTTTGACAAGACCTCAGTCATCTTGGATTTGACATAATGTGTTAACTTTTCTTTTTTGGCAAATTTTTCGCCAGTTTCTTTCTTATGGTTCTTTTTGTTCTTAGATTCGTTTTCTTATTTCACTTCCTTATCCTACAGTTTCTGATTTCTTGGGGTTTCATCTTGTTTATTAGATTCTTGCACCTTTTTTTTTCTGAACCAAAGTAGAGTGCTTGCTAAAAATTGCCACCTAGACCAATTTGGCCTAGATGTTTAAAATACATGACTGCATTTATCATTATTCATAGTTTTGTTCTTATTATATAATTCTGTTAATCCTTTCCATTAGATGCTAAACTTTTGTTTCTGTGAAAAAGAGGTTACGCTTTTATTATGTGTTTATATTTAAATAAGACATACATTCTAATGGATTTATTCTATATGAAATCGCAGTAGCCTGTAGACTCACATTGAAGAAAAGACTATTTAAGAAGGGAATAATTTCCTAAATGCCGCCAAACCGGTCAACATTTAGTGAACCCACCAAAAAAACATAAGCATAAGATAATCAAAACGCAAAAAAATAGAAAGTGTTTGCCAAGACAGCACAACTTTGAATCAGGCATGGGCATACATTAGCTAATTCCAAGACCAGGTAATGTCAAGGACACCAACATCTAGATCAGCTAATTGTTGGAAAGCAGAAGGAGAAAAGTCTAAATCAGATTCAGCACATGAAGCACACGAATCAACAACAGTAACTTGAACAGACTTGCCTTGGTAATGAGCTGTGATTGATTTTCCGCAGTAAGATGAAACATCTTGGGAGTTCACATCGGTAGCATATAGCGATTGAGCAATAGCAACAACGAAATCCGAGTCAGTGCTTGATGTACCACAGTTGTCAGCACCAACGGAGTAGTATGTTCCTCTACCTGAGGTTGTGGCACCTGACAACGAAGAAGTAGCAGAGGTTGAACTGGTGCTGGGAGCAGAAGTAGAGGTGGACGAAGAGGTGACAGTTTCTGACTGTTCTTCAACTGCAGCAGCAGTAGAGGTCACGACATCTGTAGAGTCTTCACTAGTAACTGATGCCTCAGCGGTACTCGAAGGAACAACATCAAAAGCATCAGCAGTAGAAATTTCAACAAGGGTTCTTGTAGAGAATATGGTTGAACTATTTGAACTATTTGATCCCACAAAAGAACTGTGGATTACAGGATAGCTGCGAACATCTGAAGCAGGTGCATGGGAAGAGGAAGGAATGTTTGAACCGAATGTAACAGCTTCGTCTCCACAGTCTTCATTAGAAGCTGTAGTCTTGCCGACTAAGTTACCAACTTGGGGAGTTTTTTCTCTACCAAGGGAAAACAATGGTGAAGCAGTCGATAAAGAACTGTAAACAGTGACTAAAGCAAAAAATAAAGTTGCTGGTTTCATATTAGGATCTTAGTTGTACTGAAAGTTTAAAGAGAGTAAAGCTATATGTAAATTAATAGCGGCTAGATATTAGTGATGATAAAAGAGTGACAAAAGTTGGTGTTATGTTGACATATGGCTGAAACTCAAGAGACAGAGTCAAATGCTTCACCATTAAAAAATATGGGAAAATGATTCCCATTTTATATTTCACAGAACTTCTGAGCTAGATACCCCAGCAAAATAACGTCAACTCCGTGGAAATTATAATTACAAAAACAAAAAAAAGAAACAAGCTTCTCAAAAGAGCTACCCATTTATATCTTAGGTTCATCAACATTTGGAAGCAGTTGTGAATATAAGTCAGTGTCTACTGGCTTTTGTTTCATGCAAGTTAGCAGCCACATTCTTTAAACATTCATAGCCAGCCTCAAAGCCAGCTATCGTTAAGTCTCTGTTCTTTTTTTTTTAGTTCTTGGGGAGCTAGCCACTCTCATCTATGCATTCGTTATTGTTCCTATCACCATTACTGCAAAGGGCAGATGAGTGTTTTAAGAGGGCTAGATTACTTTCATGAGATGCATGCATATGTGAAGTGCCGTCAGACATACGACAACGGCTTCGAAAATACGTGTCTTGCTATTGTTGACCTTGGAAATCAACATGTCAGCAGCGTTTATTATTGTGCCAAACAAGAGGCTTCTAGACTCTCTCTCTCGAGATGCGAAACATATGCTGTGATCAGAAAGAGCCGTTTGGGATCCAAGATAGATCGAGCCATGATTTGCAGGAAGCATAGACACAGAATATGCTTCGCCCGCTACCTTCAAACGTTTGTCGTTTCTTTTTGTTTTTTTCGCTCGCTTCCTACATATTGTCTATCACATGAAAGTGATTTCACGGGGTGTGTGGATTTATGTCCTACTTGGCCAGATGGCGAAAAATACGTGCTAAACACAAGTTGTGATTATCTCAGGATACATAATCGAAACGCCGTTTGAATTTCTGAGATAGAGTTTGCAATGGTGCATGCCGTTCCTACATGTATTTAGCGAATTTGGCTTCGGAACAGATATGGTTCAAAAATTCCAAGTGTCTAGAACTCCAAGTTAGCGCACATTTCTCCACGTTTCTTAAGTTTCCACTGAACACAGATTTAATTAGTTGCATACCACTTTACTATGCAGTTCGTTGATATGCAACTTGTATATATACATATATATGAGAATGGTCATGGATAAGAGACGGTTCATCTGGGCTTCGTGCCCATTTTGAACAGTTCCTTTCTTTTTTTGAGTGAATTGGTGACTTTGTAGACAGATACGCTTTTGGAATGTTTGAAAGCATTTAGCAGGTTTCCTGACACTCGCTAGCACCATATTACAACATTAGCCAAGTTAGGAAGCTTAGGCGGAACTTACCAAACCAGCCAGCTAGGTGACTAATATTTTCGATAATATGTAGTTTAAAGTAACAATAAATTTACTAAGTTAAAAAGAAACTCACAATGCGATTATACCATTACGTACAAATGCCACAGTTGGAATCTTTTTGGTTTAGAAGGAACTTCAACATTTATGAATGAGCGGGTGTATACGGAGGCGGCGACCGTTTCTTTCTGATGCTTCAACGTCATGTTGTGTTGACATAAGACACTATGCTAAGTCTAGAAGCTGCAAATTGCCTATAGCCAACGTAATTAAAAATAGAGGAATGCGTAGCGTGTTAAATTCTACAGCTGGTAGACGAGAATTTCTTTACGTAAATAATAACAGAATGTCTATCTATTTTTCGTTACATGACATCATCAACAACAACACGGGTATATACGTAGTACTTATGTAAATTGTTCCTGGAGTTGTCTTCTCAATATAGAAAATGACTTTGTATAACAGTACAAATCAGTAAGTAACATTCTGAGTAGCTCGAAATTTTCTTGGAAGTTCTCTTCCATAAATCTCAGTTTTACAGCACTGGTATTCTGATCATAAATCCAGTGTGTTATGTCGTTTTGTCTAGTTAGTGATTCAATACTTCCAAAGGGAAAAAGTAAAGAATCTATATCAAGTTCGTTTATATTTTTCCTTTGTGTTTTCACCAACAGCGTTTGAATATATAAGTTTTTGAGTGAAGCCATGAGGGGGTACTCTTCGTTTTCAAAAATGGAGCCATGCGTACTCAAAGTGACTGATCGTATCAACCCGAGAAACATTTTGTTCTCACTTGAATCGTATGAATAAAATAAGTTTAATCGTACAACTAACATCTGATAAAAAATACCATCTTGTCTCATACCTCTGGTTCCACTGAAATTGATCTGTTTCACATACTTAGATGCTTTTTCAATCGCAGTGTTCAGTTTGGTGGCAAGAAATTTGACGTCATTCGGATTTGCATAAAACTGATACACAGTGGATAGCAACCATCTGGAAGCATGCTTGGTCTCTCCTGATGAGAAATCTTTTAGGTAAATGGTTTTGATTATCACCGAATTTGGGATAAACAAAATAAACTGAAGGAAATCCATGACATATGAATGCGTAACTCTGGAAGCCATCTTATCAATAGATATATGAAAATGAGATTCTTTGAAGCATAGCATTCCTGACCATAACAAACCATGGAATAATGGGTGATCTAAAATTGATTTTATCAATGCAGAGTTGATTGCTGGATTTGAATTTTTAACGAATATTTTTATACCTTCAAACAACATGGAAGCCAAGACACTGATGTTATCAATGTTATAACATTCCAAGAGACTTTCAAAATAATCGTTCAAAGCGCTTATAAAATGATCCATGGTGTCTTCAGTTGTGAAGCTCTTGATTATATCAGTATAATAAACCAAAGAATCTTGGTAATTTTTAAACTCAAGAGTTTTCGTAAATTGTTCTGGTTCAACTCGATTTTTAACTGGATCCATTTTTAGCTTGTTGTAACTTGCTTGATTTCTTAGTGCTAATGGATACCGCAAGAGAACTTCGTTCAACTTTGAATGGCATAGGTATTCTCTAACTAATTTTGATTTACCCATGAGTTTGATCAAATGTGTCAGTAAAATATCTCTGAACTGAGTCATATAAGTGTCATTTGAGTATGGAATAATGGTGCCGACAACAAATATTTGAACAAAGTCAAAAGTTGGAAACTTGGCCACAAACGTCTGATATTCAATTACAGACATGATTTCTTTGTTACTCCTGGCTGAAAACCAGTTTTCGACTAGATTTGGGAATTGTGAATAAGTTTGCAGAGCGCCAACCACCAACTGGACACAACATTTGAGTCTTCTGAATGAACTGGTAAGTTGCAACCCATAAATGAACACTTCAACGGTTTTCACTATCTTGGTGGCATGCATCTCAAGAGTATCTTTGAAAAGGGTATAACTTTTGAGTAGGGTGAAAAATATTGAACATGTCTCCGTTGTTATTGGTAGATCTCCATATACGTAGTTTGGTATGTTGGAAAGCAAATCTAGCAGCCCTGAATTTATCATGATGTTCGTGTTGGAAAGCGATTCAGGTGAGTAACTTTGACTTAGTCTTTTCAAAGAATTTGAGAGGTTTAGTATCACCGTTTCATTACACTTTATTAAATTAGTTAGTACTTCTAGTCAAGATGCAGATGTTTCTTCTATTTTATCTAGTTTAGAGAGAGGTGAATGCTCACTCTTTCCATAACACTCAAAGTTACACTTTTGGCTTTGTCAACCAGAAACTGGAAGCTCGAGTCAGCTTTCCTTTGGGGGCTTGACCTTCCTAACATTGCCTTTTGCTTGAGTGGTGACATCTTGGACAGCTCCATTGCGATTATCCTTCAAATGCGTTTACTTTGGAACGACCTAACTGACTGCAAACATCATATAGAATACAACAGCACTTATTCATTCATTTGTCCCTAATGACATCCAACAAACCAGCAAATAAGGATATCCAGCCATTTGACGCCAGATTCAGCGATCCGCGCGAACAGGCACAGAAAAAGGCGGCCACTCACTGGCCCTGAATTGCACCGCCCTTGTTAAAAAACAACTCTCACCAAAACCTGAAACACGTCGATTCGCTCTTTGTAACTCTGTTTCTAAACCTGAAGCTGATTTGTAACAAGTTTCAGTTTCAGACCTACACTTTATGCTCCCTCTTCTTTTACAGGACCAGTCTCCCGTCATTAGTATGTGCATCAAGTAGTATCACCACTGAACGGTTTGGGAACTGCAGATTTGTCATTTAAGCGAGTCTTTAAGTTCAACTTGAAACCAACCTCGGACAGATCTGGATCTTTGAATCTCAAACGGTCTTGGTTATCCCCTTTTAGTGCGCTCTTACCAACCTCTGCTACGCCCTTAATTCACAAGAACTATATATAAAAAGAGACAGGCTAGTCCCGTTTTCCGACTTCACTTCGCTTTTTCCTTTGAAACCTCCGTTCTAAAAAAAGAAGTCACTTATATTTCGCAAGCACTCATTACCATTCCAACCGGATTCGCAGACACCACTCCCTTTCTTATCATCCTTACTCTTCTAACAAATAATATGAGTCAATTTACGCATTCCAAGTCCGTCCCACAGTACGGTTATGGGTATTCTACCAGTATGAATCATTCTAACTACGAAACTTCCGTACTCCAACCTGGAGAAGGTCATAGATTGGTTGCTGCACGTGCTTCGTCAAAGGAGGCATTTAACAGAGGCCATCATCCTCTAGCACAGTTGAGTCATCAAAAATTGAACAATAATAGCAATAAGAATAACAACAATAATTACAAGAATTACAATAATAACAAGAACTGTGTTGCTTGTTTCAAAAATGATTATTCAAATCATTACATTCACTCTGGGATCTCTCCTGTGAAGTTTATCAGAAACGCCGTTCAACCTGTTGAAGGATATCCAAAATTACAAAAGCTTATCAAACTAAAACAGGAACAAGTGAAAGAATATGCTACTAGATGTTATGGCGCGAGAACCAAGCCCGAGAAGATGGTTGAAACTCTAAACCAATGGGTCTACAAAGACAACCTGCAATTTGATGTGATCATGATTGGCGCATTATCTCAAAACCAACTTTTATATCCATTAATTTCCCAGCTACCGATTGACAAAATTTGTGCTAAACCAGGTTTCTTATTTATCTGGGCTTCAACCCAAAAAATCTCTGAGTTGTCTAGGTTGTTATCAAACTCCAGCACCTGGACTAAGAAGTTTAGAAGATCAGAAGAACTTGTCTTTGTCCCTATAGATAAAAATTCACCTTACTACCCAACTGAATCATTATTTCCTGAAGAGCAACTTCTGGAACAAATGCAATGGCACTGCTGGATGTGCATCACTGGTACTGTTAGAAGATCGACCGACAAAGACTTAATACATTGCAATATTAACACAGATTTATCGATTGAGAACGAAACCACCAAAAATTCTGCTGTTCCTTCTCAGATCTATGAAATTGCCGAGAATTTCTCCACCGCAACCAGAAGACTGCATATTATTCCGTCCAGGACTGGTCTGGACCACCCTGTAAAGTTGAGACCAGGTTGGGTCATCATGAGCCCTGACGTCATCTTGGACAATTTCGACCCGGCAAACTATAAACGTGAGATCGAGTCAATCGGCTCAAATATTCCATTGAATAATGAAATTGAACAATTGAGACCAAAATCCCCTGTTTAAATGCGGTGACCGTTCGTTCATCCGTTTTCAGTCACAATGCAGTTTTTGATTCATTATGAAACAGCATAACCAAATCTGGTGGATCGCATTCAATTTGTCATTTTCGCTTGCATAATTCGCCCGTTTTGTTTACTGGCACGTTAGTGCTGTGTTTCATTTTAATATCTGATCGCGTGAAGTTTAAGTATTTCACACACGGTCCATAATTTTTGTTATTACTTCATCGCTTTTTGCTTTTACTATTTATTGTCTCTGTACTAACTGCAGCCAATATTCGTGTTTTACTCTTGCATACAAAAAAAAAAATCAACAATCAACAATCAACAATCAACAATCAAAAATCAAAAATCAAAAATCAAAAGTCAAGTTCTTATTGCATAAGTTGTCTCACTATGTTCATTTAGATCCCATTCTGTTAATCCAAATATAGGAAATCAAATGATATTCATAATTAATTATCGATATGGAGTTTTATATATATACTGAAGGCGACAAACTTACCAGATAATTCAAAGACCAAGAAATATATGCCTTCCTGCAGAGACCAAAAAAAAAAAGATGCAGATGCAGATGCAAGACTCGCGTCGCCCCGACTCGAAAACGACTCCAAGCGACTGAGGAGTAGGAAAAGTCTCTGCTCTGGTATAAAATGGCATTATCTTCGGATTCTTTCCCACTTTCACATTATTTTATCCTTTCAGTCTTTTAATTCTGTTTCTTAGGAGCTCAATGAATCTATACATCAAATAATTATTTAAAATGGTCCCAAAAAAAGCTTATTATGCAGTCAGACATGGTCGTGAGATTGGAATTTACAGTAGTTGGGATGAATGCAAAGCACAAGTGAGCAGTTTTCCCGATGCACAATACAGGAAGTTCCTAAGTCCTTCAGAAGCCAGCGCTTTCATCAATTACCATACTTATCGTAAGCCCAACAACAAGAGATCATCGTCTTCAAAATCTAGAAGCTACAACAAATTGCCAGCCAGAAGTCAAAGCATTAGTGGATTATTATCGCAGTCTTCCTCAAAAGGTCACTCCTCTCAACGCGACAGTTATGGTAGCTCCAGGTATAGTTCTCCATCAACTTACGAATTGGGAAGAAGTTTAGGCTACAAAAATATGAGTTCTGCCAGTCGTTCGTCTCCTAGACCTCGTCAAAAGGTCATATATACTGACGGTGCTTCTCGTGGTAACCAGAATTCATCGTCTGCCGTTGCTGGATATGGTGTCTACTTTGGGCCTGATGACTCAAGAAACATTGCACGCCCTTTATCTGGTCCAAAACAGACTAACCAGCGTGCAGAGTTATCAGCTATTAAAGAGGCTGTTGAGTATATCGCAAGTTCCAAGTACGATGAGAGAAATGAAGTTTATAAGATTAAGACTGATTCTCGGTATTCCATTAAGTGCCTAACTGAATGGTATCCAAAGTGGCAGAAAAACGGCTGGACTACAACAAAAGGTTTACCTGTTGAAAACAGAGATCTTATTGAGCTTGCTCTCAGATACATCGATCAAGTTAACGAGAAATACGAGAAGAAGGGATGGGGAAAGCTAGTACTAGATCATGTGAGAGGACATTCGGGTGATCCAGGTAACGACGGTGCGGATGCTTTAGCTAATAAAGGTTGCGATATGAATACTTAAGGCAGATGCTTTATCTCATAAAGGTTGCGATATGAATACTAAAGGCATTCAGGGAGGTTTACATGAACGAATCCGAATGATAGATTGCTACTGATCTACTTAGTCTATTTAGCCTTTTATTATGATTACTATTATTATTATGATTATTATTATTATTAGTTCTGTTGTACTTCTAGTTAAGTCAACATTACACATGAGTCTTATATGATTACGTCGTTTTCAGTAATTGAATTGTAGAAGTTGCATGCACCGCCCAGAGTCGAAGACGCGACTGATTGATTCTAAAGGAGTATATGGAGACAATAAGATAATCCAATGTTTCAAATCGGCTCTTCAATTAAACCTAATGCACAATTCAACTATAAAGCCGTCTTTCTTCTATTGTGCTCTGTAACATATTTCTTCAATTGAACATATTTCTTTAATTGATCTCCTTTCTAGGAGAATAAGGTTTTGTATATGATTACAAATTAAAAACAAAAAAAATTGATGTCGACAATTGGGACTTTCTATGCAGTCAGGGTTGGCCGTCAGCCAGGTCTCTACACTACGTGGGAAGCCTGTAAAGAGCAAGTCGTAGGTTATTCATCCTGTGACTACAAGAAATTCGAACATATTGAGGAGGCCCGCAAATTCCTAAAATCCAATGAAACTAAGAAGTGGAATGGAGGCGTCAAATTTCGACAGCGCTTCATATATACTGATGGTTCCTGTAGTAACAATCATGACAGTGGTCTTGCAGTTGCTGGATATGGTGTTTATTTCGCGCATCGTGATCCAAAAAATGTTTCAAAGCGATTATCCGGTAATGTACAGACGAATCAGCGTGCTGAATTGTCCGCTATTGAATATGCAGTTAAATACGTTCACTCTTCTTGTAAGAAGGATACTCACTGTTATACAATTTTGACTGACTCCCAATATGCGATCAAATGTTTTACTTGGTGGTTTGCTAAATGGCAACGTAATGGTTGGACAAATGCAAAGGGTGAGGAGGTGGCAAATAGAGATCTTATTGAGCCTACCTTGGAGTTATTGGGACAAATTGGCGATGTTTATGAGAACAAGGGCTGGGGTCCCCTGAAGATAGATTACGTCAAGGCTCGTTCTGGTGACCCCGGTAACGAAGCTGCAGATAAGTTAGCCAGGTTAGGCACATTGCGAGACTGAATGATTTATTCAGCTGCTGATGTATATATCAGTATTTTGGGCGTATTTTGTTTTCCGACTATACAAGTTTTGTACACTTAGAATGCGATAAATGTGGTGAAATACTTCAAAGAACTCAATTTTAGTAAAAAACTTGGGACAGTATTTGCCACTCAATAGATTATTATAGTATGGTTTGGATTCAAGTGAAGTATATTGAGAAAGTAGTATGAAACAAAAAAAAACAGTGAGGCAGGAAAAGCAACAAAACACATAAAAAGAAGAGATACGTCGAGTACAGAAATATCGTCCACTCTGAGTCTTTGCATCATCACTGCGTGAATGATTTTCTTCATCTTAGTATTTTATCTTTGTCCCCGTGATCTATCAGGTTCAGTCAATAACTTACCAATCAATTAAATTGGACTTTTATTGCTTAATTGGCACGTTAGATCCAAAATTGATATTTGCTAATACATCTTCTAGTTTGAATAATTCATTGGGAGTTGGCTCAGACCTCAGACGGTAAAATAAATACTAATATACATTTTTCTTCGGTAGCTATATATAAACAAAAAAAAAAGAATAGATGTACCACAATAGATATGAAAAGTGTAACCTCATTCAAGGAGAGGATACAGAGAATGATATAGATCAGAACTGAAAAAACTGAAAAGATGAAAATAGAACAAACCTAAACTATAGCAAATATTGAATAGTTAAAAGCTTGAAGACAACTAAACAGAAATGACATAAAAAAGCACCATGTCCTAAACCCATATAAATAAATTTGATAAAAATCCCGTTATTGTACAAAATGATAATAAATATACTCTTAATTTTTTTTGTTTTGTTTTTTTGTTTTTTTTTTTTTAAAAAAAAAAACATGGTTTGCTTATTCGATCTTGATGAACAAAATATGTGAATCAAACACGAAATAAGCTTGTGCTTTAAAAATTTAAGCACCTATTGAGAAAAAGAAACGACCTGCTTCCAATTCTTCAATTTGATTCTCAACAACTTCATCATCATCATCATCTTCAACTAGTTCGATGGCCGCATACTTGATTAAATCCCATTTTTTCCAGAATAATAGACATTCTTCCGAATCTTCTGAATCAGCATAATCTTGTAAGTAGTATTTGGCTTTAATTAATCTATCCTTTAGTTGCTGTAATCTCACATTAGCTGGAACTTCAGACACACGATGGGTGGAAGTATTCTTCTTAGTTGCATCAATTTGAAAGTCACTTTCATAGTCGGTAATAGTAGTACTAACTGAAATTTCAGATTTGTAACCTTCCTCATCGTCAGACGATAAAACAGAAGCTGGAGTTGGAGGAATATTACCAGAATCATAACCATATACTTCATCTTCTGCATAAGATGTGGCATCGCAATATTTAGCCCAAGCGTCATCGATTGCACATACCAAGTAGTCGAAACATCGTGATCTTGAAGCAAAGTCTGAATCTGGAATATGGCTTCTACACTTGCCGTATGAGGAATCAAATGGCGAGGAGTTATTGGCATTATTAGCAAAGTTTGAAGAACCAGAACCACTGTTACTAGACAAAAAGTACTTTCTGTTATACGAACCAGATAAGCAAGTCAAATTTGAACGTGAATGAGAGCGGCTATTCATAGATAATTTAGCTTCATCGGCTTGTGTATTCTGTTTGTCATCATGATTAGATCCGTCCACGTCATCAACAACATCACCATTGTCATCATCATCATCATCATTATCACTGTATTGGGCAACAGCTTTAGAAAGCTTGGAATCTAATGGAGCAACAGGTAATCTTTTGGTGATGTTTCTGTGATTTCTTCTTTGACTTCTTAACCTGTTGTTACTCTTTCTTGATGATGAAGCATCATTGTCAGAAGAGTCATCTTCGCTTGAAGAATTTTGACAATCACGGTTACGAACGTAAAGTAAGTTATTTGTATTTTGATGTTGAGTGAGACATGGTCTCTTGACTTTATGAGATAGCGATGATAATGTGGAGGAAGAGGAGGAAGATGATGGAGAGGCTGCATGGATCTCCTTGTCCACGTCGGATTGTAAATAAGTACGCTTTAACGATAAGGCCATGATCTTATATAATCACTTGAGTCGGAACAATGAAGAGAAAGCGGGATGAAAAGGGATAATGAAAAAGGGGGATAAATATTTGTGAAACTTGGAAAACGCACAACCTGACACCAGAATGGTTTCTAAGTTTGCGACTTTTTTTCAAAAAATTCCTTTTTCGTTTAGCGACACAAGATTAGAAAATGACAGAAAATCAGCAACCAAATTTCCTTCTGTAACAGGGTCGATGTTTCAGTATTGACCAATAAGAATCGAGTATTCGTAAACCTGAACAAAACAACTAAGTAGTCCAGTTAGAAAACCTGTACAATAACGTGTTTATCTAAATAAATGTGAACAAAAATAACTCTGTGATTCAAAGACTGACAGTCAGCTAAGAAAGTAGTTTTAGTTGATCAAAGAAGATGTCTTGTCAACTAAAAAAGTTTGTGTTTTAGTTAGATTAGCTTGTCGAAGGCGAAAGGAATTAGAGTGGCAAATTTGCGCAAAGTGAGGAAGAAAATTTTTAAAGAAGAGAAAAGTGATGGTAAATAAGATGGGAAAGTGGAATTCCAAACTGACAGGGTGGCAATTTCTAAAATTGGATCGTCGAAAGTCATTCTTGCGCGAATCTAGAAAAATCTGTGCAAGTTCTGTATTTCAGTACTGTTTTACACAGACAGGACATGCGGGTAACCCCCGAGTAATCGGGAATACCGAAACAGAATATCCATTTCTTACGTGGCTTTGCAGCTCTATGGCCATTCTGGGAAAGAAGTCCCATGATTAGGTAAGCTTTATAGAGCTTACTTTGCAACAGGTGATTTTGATGCTTGTTTTTTTACCACTTTAGATATAAACTCAATAGCGGGAACTGTCACGGAATGATGACATTACTACTTATTAGACAGTGGTACATAGTAGATATGAAAATCGATAACTGAACTATGAGAAAAGTCATTATTATAGCGTGACTGTGTAGCGCTGTCGTATACAAGCAAGCGTAGGGGATTTGACATAAGGATTGGAAAAAAAGGTCGAAACGCGGCGGATTAGGTTTCTTGATTTAATCCCTTTTTTGGGCGTTTAAAAAAGATCAACTGACCCACGGGGGGTCTAATATCTATCTATTTGTATAAACTACGTTTACACCTCAATGGATACATTCAATTATCAAAGCAAGTCATTATTTATACAAGTTTTGATTTTCAATATACTCAGCTATGGAGCTAAGGGTTTTATTCTTCCACGTTTCGGTATTTTCACTCACACTCTTTCTGATACCAGAAGAGCTGATTTCTAAACTATCACTACTACCATCTACAACAACAAATTTATCCACCCATTCACTAGGAATTCCTGTAGATACTTGTTCTATAGTTTTTTTTATGTACTCTTTCTGGAACAACAGAGAGTTGACCGGGTCCTCTCTTGTTAGTACAAAGCAATCACTTGTTCGGAAAAACAAACTTAAAGCTTCCGAAAGTGGAACAGGATCGTAGTATTTCGGGTCAAGTAGCCGTATCAAAGTGTCAAAACCTAATAAAAAAGTCAACTTTAGTCCATCATTCTTCGTGACTTCTTTACTTAGTAAGTGCTCTCTTAATGCACTGGCCTTATCCACAAATAAGGACTTGCTAGTTATACCAACTCCACAAGAAACACCTAAAGTATTAGTGATGTCAATAGCTAGCTCGTGCATCATTGACAATCTATCAGAAAAACTAGCAGGTTGAACCACATGTTTATCTGCATTTGTTACGGATAATAGAAGTAGCACAGACTTAGTATTGATCGACAACACATTGGCCATGCCAGGTTTGCTAAAGTTATGTAGTATAGATTTTGCAATCAGCGAATGATGTCCTTTATGTGGAGGATTGAATGACGAATCTAGGACAAGTATTCGTTGTGTTAAAGGGAGAATAAACTGGTTGGTAGTTGTATAAAGGAGTTTGAAAGGCGGAGTTGGAGAGTGAATGAAATTGATTAGCTCTTTTTCATATCTCTTAATTGGCATTTTGATACTTATATTATAGAGATGAGAGTGATTTTGTGCAGGCTGTGGTTGTCGATTTTAAAAACAAATATACAAAGAAATTGGCTCTGTTCTTTGTTGTGTTGTACCCCAGAATTTTTTTTTTCAAAAATGAATATTTTTGTACATTTGTGTTTGTGTGTTTCTTTTCATCAGTATGATGATATTTATGATATATGTCTATCTATGCGATACGAGAACTGGCGGGTCAAGGAGTTGGGGTCGCGCGTGCGATCTGTCTGCGAATTTGGGCAGGCCAGGATAGGACAGCCGAAAGTACCAATTGTGAACAGCCGCTCCATAATAACATACCGATCTGACAATTGCGAAATTTCTTAACTCTTTTGAAAAAGTTTGTTTTTTACACGTACTTGAAGAGTTTCAAAAATCTATCTGTATTATTATTTATATATGAAGTGTGTTAGAAGGAAATAGAATCAAATAAAAAAAGAAAAGTTCAAGGAGTAAATATGCGTATACACACCAATAGGAAACACCAATGACACGACACAAGAAGTTAAACCACCCCAAAACGGGCAGTTAATGCATGGATAGTGTTCAATTAGTTCGTGATAAATCAATCGCTTAGTTCTATCTCTGTAATTCATCTTGGGAATTCTGTAATTAAGCAACAACTCTGGACCATTCGCTTTCCACATCACCGTATTGTAATTCAGCGATCCAGTTAGCGATATCCTTAGTTAAAGCACCAGACTGTTCACCTGGTAATAATGGAACATCGATATCTTTACCTTCGTATCCAATAGCCTTGATTGGAGAAACAACAGCCGCCGTTCCCGAACCAAACGCTTCAACTAATTCTCCTTTTGCTGCTCTTTCAGCAATTTCAGTTATGCTGCAGTATCTTTCGTTGACTTCCCATTCATCCTTGTTTAATTTTTCTTTAGCTAACGACAAAACGGAATCTCTAGTGACACCTTCTAAGATAGTACCATCTAATGGCGCGGTGACTAGCTCTTTCTTGCCGGTTTCAGAGTTCTTGAAAACAACAAAGAAGTTCATGGTACCAACTTCAGTGACAAATCTTTCAGGACCAAACAACCACAGGTTTTGTTGGTAACCTCTTGAAGCTGCTTCTAATTGTGGTTTGATGCATGGAGCGTAGTTAGCACCTAATTTCCTGTCACCAACACCCCCTGGCCATGCTCTAGTGGCGTAATCGGTAGCCTCTAATTTAACAGCTTTGAAGCCTGTCTTGTAGTATGGACCCACTGGAGAAGCAATGACAAACAATAAAGCTTTATCTGGAGTACCAACACCTAAACCGTCTGTAGTACCGATTAAAGTTGGTCTCAGGTATAATGAATAGCCTCTTCCTTCTGGAACGAAAGATTTATCTTGTTTTATTAATTCACCGATCAATTTGGTTAATTCTTCGGGATCGAAAGTTGGTAAACAAATTCTATCAGCTGATTTATTCATTCTTTCCATATTCTTGTCGATTCTAAACACTCTTATTTGGTCCTTGGAATCTTTATAAGCTTTTAAACCTTCGAATAATTCAAAAGCATAGTGGAACACACAAGCAGATGGGTCCAATGATAAGTTACCGTAAGGTTTAATTTCAGGAGTTGCCCAACCTTTAGCTTGAGTCCACTCAATGGTTAACATGTGATCTGTAAAAGATTGGCCAAAAACTAGGTCTTCATTTGGGAGTTTTTCCTTTGGAGACGTAGACTTGGTAATTTTCAGTTTGGAAGCATCTAAAGGTGCTTGAGAAGAAGACATTCTTAATAATGACTTGCCAAAATATGACTTTGGTGAAGTGGCCAACAATGATCTTTTCAACGACGAGTACATGGCGGGAAAGAAGAAAAGAAAAGAAAAGAAAAGAAAAGCGTTCACTAAAAAACTTGATATGGATGAAAACCTGAAAATAATTCTTCAGCTCTATATATATAATTCTAGAATCTGTATAATAATGATGACGAACTGTTAAGTTTAAGAAACCAAGTATAAACGCAAAGAATAAACAATTGAAAGTCGGAGAAGTCAACAACGACATGAGTACATGAATAATGAGTGAATCGGTTCAGAAACAATACTCGCCTGGTCCTGTTTTTTGTCTATCTTGTAATCACAACTCGCACGCCAAGGGGGCGATAAAGAAGAGTCATAGTCGCAGGGGAGCGAGCGAGCGAGAGGCCGCTGAAAGTGAAAAATTCTGCCTGGTGGAGGAGAGGCGACTTCAGGCTATGCCCGACTGACTGACTCATTATATTTTTTGTCTCAGGCAACTTTTTTTGTTTTCTCTGATCTCTGTATCGATGGTTTTCGTGCTGATTCTACCCGATATCAAACCGCAGGAATCTTCCGTGTGCAGATGTCGGCTTCTAACGGCTTGGAACACAATGAAAAAATATAAAAAAAAAAATTGTGAACCGGCTTTTTGATCTCGGCGGACGTGCATCGAGAAGCTTGACCGCCACTCGTGTTTTATACATATGTCATTATACACATATGTACGTATAGTATAGAAGTCAGATCTCAGATCTCAATCTCTAATTGACGGTTCAAAGAAATCTTTTCGACGAGAATAAGTCAAGCACATATGACTGCTACTTTGGTGTGCATTTCTTGAGATCTGACATGCGTCAGGCATCTATCTATGGCTAACATTGCGTGTGAATTTCCCTATTTTACATTTTACCCAGCATACATCCAAAGTACCATGCCACTTTGGTCCTAGCTGTGCATTTTCACTTTTCTTAAAGGGTGTTCTCAGACTTCACGACATCTGATGACTCTTTCTTTTTCGCCAACTTACAGTTATCTGAATGTGTCTGGGCTAGTTGGATTGGCGTGACCTTTCCCCGCAATCTGCGCCAATCCCTGAGTGTTGAAAGGATATCGAAAGAATTCGGATAGTTCAGATCACCTCGATTCTTGACGCATAGACTGGTTCAGACTCAATTTACCCATATACACCCTAACCTACTTTTCGATCTCTCTGATAGAGCTCGGTTCGACTTATTTAGCGTACTTTCTAAGAAAGTCCCAAATGCTGAAATCGATCTGAAGAATACTTTTATGATGCGTCTATTTTGTTCTTTTTCTATGTAAAGAATATGTATAGTTACTGAGATTTACGAAATACACACCTGTTATTCATAGGATTTTCATATAAATAGCAAAGAATAATAATAATAAAAGATTCTACATGCAACTGTCTTCATCACTCTTATATCTTTCTTTCTTTCAGTCTAAACTTTTCTTGATTTTGTCTGTTCAAATTTCTGGTCCAAAGATCTTAGTCTAAAATTTTTAGCTCGTTCATCGTCAGAATGAGTTTGTCTGTTTTCGGGATATAAGCCAGTCTTATAAATTTTTTTTGGGAGGTCCGTTGTAAGGTTGGATCCCAAAGCTGGAATATCCGGAGTTGAGCTGAATGCAGAACTGAAAATACTCAATTTATCTTGATCGTTAGAAGACTTGTCAGATGACTTGTTTTTCTTTCCTTTGTTATTCTTTTTTGATTTTTTTGATCCTCCCGTATTGCTGGATTCCTTCAAATTCTGTTCTTCTTTAGCTGGCACAGTTGATTTCTTCAACTTGTTTCTTTCAATGGCCGATCTTTTCTCTAGAGCTGCAATTATTTCTTTTGTTTTGTCAAAAAATTTAGCTTGCAATTCTTCGTCAGCTAATTCTGATCTAGATTCTTTTGTCATGATGGAGCATTCTTTAATATACTGTCCACCTTTGATATCCATAAACTTTGGTGAATTTATACCATATAAAAACGATTGCATGCCCTGTTCTGTACTTTTCAATAGCACCCACCACACCGGCCACAATAATAAATACAGCAACAAACCCCAAATTGACCCCATGGACAAGACACGTCTAGTCGATGGTGTTCTAACAATACCAGGGTTGACAATATTAATTCTAACATTATTTGGTTCTCCATCTTTTCGAACAAATTTGTCTAGCCTTCTCTGATACTCTCGTCCCATCATATTTAACAATAGTTTAGACGTTCCATACACTTTCCATGGCTGATTTATCGGGAACTTTCTTTCATCCCATAGTAGATCATTTAAGTCAAGCTCTCCTGTAGATTGAGAAACACACGAAGAGAGAAGCACCCTCACATCTCTATCAGCCAATTGAACTTTTAACGCAGGCTCTAATAGTGTCAATAGATGATAATGACCCAAGTAATTAACAGCAATCTGTTTTTCAACACCATCAATACTAGCTTCTCTAGTCTTACCTATAGGGAAACTTTCACCGGCCAAACATAGAACACCGTCTAGTCTTCTTGGCGAACTGTTATCTAACCATTTAGTGGCAAATTTTCTCACAGAATGTAGAGAGGACAAATCACATCTTTCGGCATAAATCAAGAAATTGTTAGTGTCAGACCTCAAATCCTCGATGTAATCTGATATCCAAGCTGTTGCAGATCCATTTATGTCAATTTGAGATGTCAATAGGACCACCTGAGCGCCCCTTGATGCCAGTTCATGCACCAACGAAGCTCCTATTCCGGAGGTACCACCGGTGACTATATATACTTTACCATGCAAGTCTCTTTCCCATGTATTACTTGATCCTCCAAAATACCATTTCACTAGTCCAGTTCCTACTAGTACGGGAGCATATGTCTTAATGTATTGCCAGCCGGGGACTTTGTCAGGTCCTTCAATAAGGACTGTTCCCAAAATGTTCAAAGGCATTGATATGGGGATGATGTGAAAAAGAAGTATGCAAGTCTATTACTAACTTCCTCGTTTAATTACGTCAAAAAGCAACAAGAATATTCTGATAAGAATCAATGCGGTAAGGTCTTTGATCTGTTTGACACTGTGATCTATCTCTCTTGTGGAATCCTTTGTCTGAGTTCCTTGTTCTCTACTTCTGCCTGGCCTGTCACAGCAGACGCGCTAAGGAAGATCGAAAAACAACGTGAAAAATGTAGAGATGTGTTCCAATTCTCGAGATTTGGCGATTTCTTTTGTTCGGAGCCGCACAGAGAGGCATCATGCAGCTGAAAATATAATTTTTTAGGATTCGTTGTGAGTTTTTGAAAATTTTAATTACTTAGTAACTAATATCTATTATATGACATTGTTGATTTCAGTCAAATGATCTGCTGCAAATTCCACTTTGACTTAATTCCTTTCAGGTAATAGATTAATAACTTGATATACTAATACACATCGAAAACAACAATGGACGAAATAATTTTTTATAACTCAGCAGGAGACCCCTCTGACAAGCAATTCTCAACTTCTTTTGCGTATTTATCTTCAATTCATTCATCACAGCAGATTTCTCAGTTTAGACAATGTTATTCAGGCACAAATGCCACCGTGTTAACTGGTCTAGGACAAGGAGAAAAATTGATAGTTGCTTGTAAAGATAAGGCACTAGTGCATGTCTATCTCTATGGGAAAGAAAGTCCAGAACAGAAGATCCCTGTGCCTGAAGAACTAACCTGTTTGGAGATCTGTAAGCATCCTAATTTGAACAAAGAATGGCTTTTAATTGGAGGTGGAAAAAGTGGAAGACTTTATATTTGGGAACTGAGCTCAGGATTTCTGTTAACTGTCAAAGAATCACATTATCAATCTGTGTCGGTTTTGAAATACTCTAAAGGTTTTCTAATAAGTGGTGGCTTAGATTCAAGGGTAATAGTGTGGAAAATTTTGGACTTGATCTCTAATATTACCTCCTCTTCTGATTTGAACGATACTGAATCGAAATCTTTGAAACCATATGCTATTTTCACAGACCATACTTTACCAGTGACGGGTATCGTTGTAAACAAAGGATTAATTAATGATTTGAAATTTTATTCTGCTTCCAAAGACAGCACCATTAGATGTTACGACCTTACTTCCAAAGAACTTATAACGACTTTTGTGACTCCATTCCCCATTGATTCCATTGCGCTCGATCCAGCATTCAGAGCTATCTATGTCGGCCTGTCTAATGGTACAGTTAGGTCTGTTCCATTATTTCAAACTTCTACGAAATCAAACATCTTACAGCAGGTGGGAGGTCATGGTAAGATCGTTACCATTAAGAATGATACTGAGTTAGTCGATACCTTCATTCATCATCAGCAAGGTGTTCAACAATTACAACAAGGTCAGGAGATTAATATTACTCAAATTGTAGTCAGTTTCGATGGAACCACTCTAGTCACCGGTGATTCTAACGGTAAATTATTTGTGGTTGACGTTGCAACAAAACAGACTAACAAAAGGTTGAAGGGTCTGGTCGGTGCTATCTCATATGTCAAGTTGTTTCAGGTTGAATCGAATTCATCAAGTCTGTCGAAGAATAATAATGATAAAACTATCGTTAGAAGCATACCTGTCTTGAAGAGAACCGTGGTGGAAAGTAAAGATTTGATAAAACATGAACTAGTACTTAAATTACAAGGTGGCCAAATAGAAAATGAAGAGAATGATGTTGATGATTTTAACCTCAGTGTGTTCTTAGATAATGTTAAAACGGAAGAAAAATCATTTACCGACTATTCTAATATAAATTCAAGCGTTGTTAAACAGGGTGCTAAATCATCGTGGTCATCTAACATCAGCGAGGACAAACAAAAAATCAAAGAGTTAGAAGGTCAATTAGAAAAATTATCACAAGCTTATGTGGATGTCAAGTCAAGACACGAAGAATTATTCAAAGAACATTCTAAGATATTGAATGAACAAAAGTAATCATTCTAATAAGTTTTTGTTCCTTTTGTTTTTTTTTTTAAAGTTTGCATATTATCTAGCGATTATTCATTGGTTTAGGTCGGGTATGTATTATTTTATATACATCATCAGAAATGCATCCGCCACTAGTGATTCAACGTAGCATTAGTTCTATAATTAAGTTCTGGTTTCAGCTACAAGGTCGACACACTTAACTAATATAACAATTTTCTTAATCATTATTTTTTAATTTTCCTTGGTGGGGACAAAGGCCTATTGAAACCTTTGTCTCTATTCATGTACTGTCTATACGTAGTCTTCTGTTTCTTCCCCACTCCAAAACAATCAGTACCTGCCACTTTTTTATTCTTGGTAGTTCCAAATTCACCAAATCCCATCATGGAAAACATATCATTGTCTGGTAGTTCTTCTTCCACTATCTCGACCGCTTCATCTTCTTTTTCTTCTGTCGTTTCTGTCGTCTTAGTTCTGGACCTTCCCCTTTGTATGTCACTTGTTTTCTCGGACCCACTATGGTCAGAAATTTCTTCACTTTCAAAGCTCTTCTTAGATTCATCTCTGTCACTGTTATTTTTTTTAAAATCCACACTTCGTTCTCTGTATGTAGTTGGTTTTCTCTCTACACTTCTTTCTCTGTCATTGTTCTGTTGATCGATGGGCCTGTATGGAGGTGACTTCCGCTGTGCGTCATTGTCGTTACGGTCCTGCTTCAGCGTTTTAGACTTGAGTCTTATTTGGATCTTAGGAGCCATATTGTGTCTGTAGTAGTTAATGATGCAAATGGATGTAAATACTATTGGTCGTTTGGCTTAACTATGATATGAAGGGAAATAAGAAAGAGTATTCTAATTTCGGTCTCGGATTTTATGATTGAAATACATGTCTCCACTCCACCCTCTATAAACGAGATCTGAAAAATCTAAAGAACAAAAAAAAAAATAAAAAAAAAAAATTTTAGAACTTGAATCATAAATCTCTCCTTTTGTGAAGTATCTCCATACTATATCATCTCTCTGTTTATTGCAGAAGTTTAGAGAAGTGATAATTGCTTACTATTCTATATATATACACAAATAGCATTATAATCATGTCTGATGAAATACCACAAGTGAAACTCACGAAAAAGCAAATCAAAGCTCTCGAATTCAAGTCTAAAAAATCAAACAAGGCTGCAAAAGAGTTGGAAACAGTGAATAAACAAAAGGAAGAAATCACTAAAGCTATCGAAGAAGCCAAGCCTAAGAAAAGAAAGACAAGAAGAGGTAAGAAAGGTAGAGGAAATAAAGATGCTAATGGGGGTCCTAGATTTATTCTATTTGTTGGTAACTTACCTTATAATATCTCAGCTGATGAGATAAACGCACATTTCAAGGCTGCTGGTCCTGATAACGTTAGAATCAGAGCAGATAAAGGAATTGCATTTGTGGAATTCAATAATGAAAGAGACGATATTCAAGCCAAGATCGATATAGCTTTGAAGTTACATCATACCATTTTGAAGAATAGAAAGATTAATGTTGAGTTGACTGCGGGTGGAGGAGGTAACTCTTCTGACAGATTAACAAAGATTAAGGAAAAAAATGAAAAATTATTAGTTGAAAGAAAGGCTAAAATTTTAAAAGAAGAAGAGAAATTAAGAGAAAAGAAATTGAAAGGGGCGAAAGTTGAAGCTGAAAAACCAACTGAGGGTGGAATCCATCCTTCAAGATTGGCATTGATTGAAAAATAAACTCTATTTCAGTCACATTTAGAATATATTTTTTTGAAGAAATATTTTGTGTTTATAATTTTTGTATATTAGATTTCAGGTTTGTGTATGTGTTTGTGAAGGTTTCACAGTTAGTTTTTTAATAAATCTAGATTTGGAATTTCATAAACAGACCGTAAACGGACAAAAAAAAAAGTCAAGCACATAACAATTGGAGAAAGCTGAAGCATGCAAGAAGGGCTCAATCGAAATGAAATTAAACAAAAAAAAAGAAGCACATTAAATAAAACTGGAAAAGTGAAGACAAACCGACAAGAAAACAAGTAAAACCAGCAGAAGCAATACAGAGCAAAAGATGAGACAAGAGGCAGAGCAAGATAAACCGACTAACAGACTAAGTGAATAAACTATTTTAACTATTATCTTAGTCTAAACCTCGAATCTCTAAAAAATCTACAGGATGGTACATTTTTTCGATTTCTTAATCTTTTTGGTTGACGTTAGATTTGTATTTGCAAGAGAGTTTTTTGTTGATTTGGACCCGGATGCGGTGGTAGAAGAGCCAAAGGCTGCATTTCCAGAAGCAGCGTCAGCCGTTTCAATCTCTGAAGTCTTTGGTGGATTCAAGACAACTTTGATGGCGTATTCAAATAATTCACTGACACCTTGCTGTGAAGCAGCTGAGCATTCTAGGTAGTTAATACATCCAACTTCTCTGGCTAATGCATTACCTTCTTGGGTAGTAATTGGAGCAACACCATTTTCTTCAAGTTGATCTAGAATGTGTGGATCATCTCTCAAGTCCAATTTAGTGCCCACCAATAATATTAAGATGTCTTTTGGCGAATGATGTTTGATTTCGGGAATCCATTTATTTTTGACATTTTGGAAAGATGCTGGTTCGACGATCGAGAAGCAAATTAAGAAAATTTCAGTTTGTTGGTAAGACAACGGTCTTAGTCTATCGTATTCTTCTTGACCAGCAGTATCCCATAAATTTAAAGTAACTTTTTCTTCGTCAACCATCACATTAGCAGAGTAATTGTCAAACACCGTTGGCACATAATCTTCAGGGAATTGATTGGTAGTATATGAGATCAATAGACAGGTCTTACCGACGGCACCATCACCGACAACAACACATTTGATACTTCTCATGTTTTTTTTTATGTATGCGCTTTTAGTATTATATCAGTTGGTGTTTTTTTTATTAAAAAGCTTGTCGTTAGGTCAAAAACTGGAATTCTATAAATGGATCAATAAAGCTTGATGCTTACTTTCTATGACCTGAAGAATAAGTGTATACCGTTAAAAAGAAAGACGCTAACTGCAAGAATAAACACTCTCAAACAACAATACAGAAAAGTAAACAAAAAAGTTTAAAGCAACTGTGTGGTTAAAAGAGCTGGAATCATGAAAAACCGTTGATTGTACCATGGGCTGAATGAAACCATTTTGAAATCTAGAGAAGTTTAGAAATTGCCTGATTGGGACTAATTGAGATGTGCAAATTGCAGCGGAGCGGGAAGATCGACGTGAGGCGAAAGACGCAGAGAGACGAGAGGCTGAATTAGAGGGACGGAATGGGCAGAACAGATTCAAACAAACCTACAAGCTACAGACTCTGTGTGTGTCTACAAAAGAGATGATGATGATACTGGATATTTGTTGGCACGTTTGTATTCTATGTCCCTGTATATATATCATCCCAATAATAATGGAGACTACACCATCCCTGGCCTGACAGGGTAGTTCATTGGGGATCGTGACAGCCACACATAAACAGTAGGGAATACATACACCAATGCCTACTCTTTAAGATTGTTCATCAAAATTAAGCGAAATATGGGACGGAGTCGACAGATCAATTTATAGGAGTCTGTTAGACATACAATCCAATACGTGATACGATGTTTGTGGATGCGGTGTTTCTTTAACAAAAGCATCCTCAGTAAATATATACCAATGTCAAAAGATTCAGAGCTGTACCATCAAAGTTTTAACGATTGTCAGGTATAAGTTTCTTGTGGATCAAAATTCGTAGAGAGGAAATCTCACATACTCTTCTAAAACTTGCTTTTTCTGAAGAGTTAATAGTTAAAAATTGGGTAATGATCATGGAGGTAACATGAGTTAGATGATTGCCACTTATCCTGAATTTTATTAATGAGCCTAACTCAACTGAAGACCAGTCAAGCTGATGCAACTACAAGATCTTCAATATGATAGACCCAAGCTTAGAAATTTAAAAAAGGTGAAAATTCGACGATCAAGATAAATTCACTTATGATTGGTAGCTGGAAATTGTACAACAGTTCAAGTATTCCAGGAGGCTTGTCATATTAAAGAAAAACTTCTATACATAAAAATGGCTTTTACTCTATGTCTTTATTTTTATTCTGGATCATTGAATGAGGCTGAGAGATGGCAGGATCAGACGTATTAAACCAGCGTTTCTTCGTAAATAATGAGTTATTGACATTTCAGGGCCAGGATTTTTTATTTTGGTATATACAAGTGGTCCGCCCTTTTCTGGCAGTGCGGATGAACTTGGGGCTGAAAATATCCTAATTGGGTAATATCTCAAGGGGACATCAGGCTCTTTTTTAAAGGATCGTCCTTTATGGTGTTGACCAGATGATCCATAGTTTGAAAAGGCTGGTTTAAGGACTGATTTATGTGCTTGACAGCTTTAGTTTTGTGGTCAAGAACCATTTCAGAAAGTAGATTTGAGGCGGATCATTGATGGTTAGAGGGATCTTAAAATTGGAATAATTATGTAATCAAAGATTCTTTTGACGGGTTTAAAGGGATATTAGTGAAAGGGTTGCCCCAGTACAAGATACTGATATAATTCATACCGTCACACACCTATCATTCAGGCTTCTTATAGCCTAGAAAGCATGAGGGCTACTGTCTGTACCACTAAGCTACCTAGGTTTGTGTACTGGAATAATATGCGGAGTGTATATTATCTGGCGCAGGAGTGTATATTATCTGGCGCAGCCGAGGCTTGCCAAACCCAGCGTATCCGGCTTCTGAACTACTAGATACCAAAAACTTATTATTAGATATTTCCTATAACATATATACATAAGACAGTTGGCAGGACTGTAAATAGAGGGTTATTGCCATCAGTGACATTAACGATTATGGGCCTACCTACGAAAGTTCCCACTTTGGCCATCGTATTCGTTGTGAAATTGAAAAAACAGAATTATGACTCAGATGGTCAATGGTGCTATGTATACAGTAGACCAAAATCAAATTTGGCTGAATTATCTGCAAAAATGTACTTCAAACGTATATGCTTGAAGGAGAAGGAGAAGCCCAGTTGAGTTGAACTGGCTTGATTTCTACAAAATAATTTATAGGCTTCCCGGAAGTAAGTAATTTAGTCCTTTTAGGGAAATGCTATGAATCCAGCAAGGAAGATTTTCTAGTGCGGACATAATACGGACAATAAAACTTTCTGCAACTGTGTACTATATATAACTGTGAAACAATGAAGATTGCGGCAAAAAAATTTAACTAGCATATTCCCTTTCAGGAAGTGAGACTTGCCACTTTAGAGTGTAAAAAAAGAGCCGCAGTAACGCAAAGGGAAACCTCGTGCGACCAGCATAGAATGTCTACTATTTTAAATGCCAATAAGCAAACTGTGATGGTGACTCAGTGAAGCTCGCTAGCTATATGTAACAGAAAACCATTCTGTGTAATAGGCATTGAACTGTTCTGAAAAAAAAGAAATTTTCTGTTGGCTATCTATGTAACTGGTAGATATATAATTTGATTTTCAATATGCTATTATGATTGCTTCCTATCTTGTATAAATACAAGAGTATTTCCCTGGTTACTTACTTCATTTCAAAATAATATCTGCATTTTTTTTTCTCTTTTTCCTATATAGCCAACCAAATCTTTTTACATTCGCTACCAAAAGCTTCTATTACTACTACAAAAATGCAATTCGTCTCTACTTTACTATTCGCTTCCGCTGCTTTCGCTACTACTACGGCATCAGTGTTCTCAACCAGAGTTCAAACCATTACTACCTCACAAACTATCACCTCATGTCATCCATCAGTTACCAACTGTCCAGTTAGAAATGTTACCAGTACCATCTCCACTTTCCATGGTGGTGCTGCTGGTGCTGCTGATTTCGGTTCGTACTACGCTGCTGGTGCTGCCGCCGTTGCCGCTGGTGCTTTCTTATTATAAGTTAATATGGTAAAGTTTCCTATTACTTGTATAAAAAAAAAAGAACAATAACCAAATTCCGTAGTCCTGGTACCTTTTTTTTCTTTTTTTTCGGCTTTTAATATGTTTAATTAATTAATTACATTCATTTCTTTCGTTTGGTTTTACTTGCAACTTTTCTATCATTTATCGTCTCTATTCTTTTAATCGATCCGCTAAAACAGATTCGGAGATCATTTTATATAGTGTTAATAACCATATTTGTTAATTATATTATTATGTTGAAAAATTCCCCTACTGCAAACGAAACTAAAAAAAAAAAATGGAAACGCTCCCTCATATACTTGTAAAAAAGGGACGCTATTAAGTGTGGCAGGTGTCATGAGGTCTTCCTAAACGCCAATCTAATGAATAGTTAATACTTGAAAACTTTTATAAATGGCTCTACCTTTTTAATAATTTAGAAGGTTTTCACTATATTAGACACTTCTGGTAGTTCGACTGTGATTATAGCATAACGCATCATTCCATCACTTTTTCTTTACGTTTTGGTGAAGTATTCTGAAATCTAGCAGAAAAAAAATACAACCGAGAATTTCGCTTCTACAATACATTTTATTATATGTATTATGTAATTGCATATGTAATATTAAGTGCCTTGGGCTAACTGCCTACATAAAGTCAAAACAGACTCTCTAAATTCACTAATGGTATTAACATGATACTGTTGTTCATCTTTTGTTCACAATTGACTTGTTCGTTCAAATACTTGAATCTCACTGTGCATTTCAAACCTGAATACGGTTCAATCTGCTTGATAGTCTGTTAATTTCTGGATCAAACGATTCAATATACACACCGGTTGACATAATCTTGCTTGAAACAACTCCAATTGGACAACCATAATCGAACTTTTAGCGCATCATAAACGAGGGAAATGCATGGTATTTTCACAACTCTTCTCTCCCTGGTTAACATACCCAGTCGACCATCTCGAATAGACATAATAGGGTTCCTCGACGGTAGTAATAATCTGCTGGAGATTGATTGCAATAGCTTAAAGATCACAAGTACAGAAAAGATCGAGTTAATTCAAGATTCAGCTGAACTTTTTTTGATTAAGGTGCCCTTCCGTTATACCAAGATTAGGGTATATTATACCGTTGTTGATTTAGATCATTCGACTGACAAATCTGATTCATACTTGACAAAACAGACAGAAACTTCAAGTATACCTGAAAGAATTCCTCAAGAATCTGACAACCGCAGTGGCGCAATATTCAGTGAAATACTGTTAACGTCTGGCGAGTTTGGTCAAATCTCTGTTCAATTGAATCAGTCTGGAGCCATTATATCGAAGTTTTCATTTTATCGAGAGCTGCCATCAGCCAGTGGTGCTGACGTCGATGGAAAGTCTTCAGCAAATGCTTCTGAAATCAGAGAAAACTTAAATAATATTGATTCTCCTACTGCAAATTCCAATTCCAATTCCAACAGTAACAACGAAAATGAAAATTCTCATAATAACTCCAAACTTGTGTCGTTCCCCGATTCAACTATAGATGGTGGTGAGAACCCGTTTCCAATATCCTTGGAAGATGGACCTATATTCAGGGAAACGATTAATGATTATGAAATGACGATACCCAAGTTGAAACGAGCAGTTAAAATTATTAATGATAATTTGGCCAACTACGAAAACTCATCAAAACAGTTACTCAATGCTCGAAGCTCTTTAGTTAGTTCTTTTAGTGGTATTGGGAGCTTGCTTCCTTCTTTCTATAATTGTACATTTGATAGTTCTATGATTGCTGCATTCGATGAGCTATCAGATGAAAACAGCGCAATCATCCAAAAACTCAAAACGAAGATATCATCAACAAGTAGATACTCGAATATTGAGGTTACCATTTCATTGAAAAAGAAAGCATTCGAAGAAGAGAGTAAAAAATATTATGACTGGTTATCCAAATTATTGAGTTCAGGAAAATCCAAAGAAGAGAAATTTTTGGTGAAGAAAAAAGCATTCGAGTTAGCCAAGATTGACTACTTTTCTTTTCTTTTTGATAACATACTTTTAGTGACTTATGACTTTATTAATCATGACACAGAATTTGTGAAATATCACAAGCTTTCTAAAGCACAAAGACAAATAATAAGAAACAGTATAGAAAAATCCGAAAATATGTCTGATTTGAATACCCAACTATTGAAACTTACTTCTACTCCTTTGTGGAGCCCATCATCATCATTATCTTCTGTGAAGTCCGGAATTTTATTTACACAAGGAGGACAGGGAAAATCAGGATGGCACAAGCAATGGGTCGTGTTGAAAAATGGAAGACTATCTGAATACATGGACTGGCGTAAAGGTACTTCCAGAAGAAATGATCCAATCGATATTTCATTGTCCAGCATCAAGCCATTGGATCTTGTCGATAAAAGAAAGTACTGTTTTAGAATTATTACGAGTACTGGGATTGAGCATTTCTTCCAGGCGACGTCAGAAGAAGATCGGGACTCTTGGATGCAAGCATTGTATGATGCTGGTCAAGTAATCGGTTTCCATAAACAGCGGAATGACAATGGAACTCTGAAGATTCACGAGGGATCCGGAAAGGGTGGTTTCACGAGTAAGATTACCGCAAATGGGCTACCTGGCACAATTTCAAAACATAACAGTTCGCAATCACAACGCCATCAGGCTCAGTTGCAAATTCTAAAGAGACAAGGGAGTGTCCCACAATCATTCATGGGAGGTCACACGAATAGTTCTTCTTCATTGGCAAGCGCTATGAAGGATCAGGAGGATGCAAGGAGAAGAAGGGTGTCGTCTGTTTCATTAGATAATTTACGTTTGGTTCAGAATAATGATCCTAGCAATCTGGTTTGTTGTGAATGTGGCTCTACGGATTCTGTTGAATGGATTTCAATCAATCTTTTAATTATTTTCTGTGTCAAATGCTCGTCATGTCATAGATCGCTAGGCACAAGTATTTCAAAAGTTCGTTCATTGAAATTGGATAGTTTTACAAAAGAAACTTTAAAATTGTTACAGGATATCAACAACAGCATTTCAAATTCAATCTATGAAGAAAAACTATCAGCTACTGCTAAAAAGTTGACTCCTAGCTCTGTTCACGATGAGCGTTTGAGATTCATTACCGATAAATACTCTAATAAGAAGTTTGTCAACTATAGTTTGAAACCAGAAGCCTCTAACTTAGCAATCCATGGAATTGGGTCACATAATGTTTCGGAACTATTAAAGAGTATTTCTCTTGGTGTCGATTTAAACCTTCCTATCTCGAGAGAAATACGGTCATCTGAATCTTCAGATAAACGACTGTTTGTTGATATGACGTTATTCGAATATGCGCTTGCTCATGGTTCTAAGATAATAAATGACGGTAAAACTTTGCACATTTTCGACCTTGCTGAGCTGTTAATTTTGAATGGTGCAGATTGTGGGGAGAAAGCCAAAAACCACACTGGATTGCCACAGGAAGCAGCGGACTACTGGCAATCAAGGATTGATCGTCTGAAAGGTGCTGTAGGATCTGAATCTCACCACTCACTCCCTCCTTTACAAATCCCAAGTAATGCAGCAACAAAGATACGAACCGGTCCTCTGAGTAGCCCTATTGCCGTAAAATCCAAGGAACATAAGTTTAATTTGTTGAAGAAGATTAAAAACTAGCATACTGAAAACCAAAAAAAAACAAATGATATGAATGCACTTCCACATAGATAAGAGCCTTGGGAAATTGAGGATTTGAAATTTTGCAGTTTCGATCCCTCATTCAAGCATATAAGAAGGAACAATTACGGGTGTAGCGCCAAAAGATATAATCTTTTGCGACGCGCGCACTATTATATTATATTTAGATACATGTAATACTTGTGTGTTTTTTTCTTTTTCCCTTTTTGTTTTATTGAAAATGAGGATAACACATAAGACAATATAGCATAATACAGCCATAAATTATTTAACGCATGTGGTTTATATGTATTCCTTTTAGCCTCGATTCATAGTTCAGATCAAAAGCGCTCCAATAGCATACCGCCATGCCAAATAATAATAGTAATACCAAGAACGAGAACGAGACAACGAAAACGGAAGTCCAAATCAGAAAGCAAATTATTGACCCTTTAGATATCGTGAAACTGGGTGAGTGCATTGGACGAGGCAACTTTGGTGATGTATACAAAGGGGAAATTATCTCAAACCATACTACAGTTGCGGTTAAGATAGTCAACCTAGAATCATCAGAAGATGACATTCCTCTACTTGTTCAAGAAATAAAGTTTCTGAAAGAGTTACGATCCCCTTACACCACTAGATATTATGACACTTATCTCAAAGATGTCGGTATGTGGATATTGATGGAGTATTGTGGAGCCGGATCATGTGCTGATTTACTGAAAGTGTTCAAAAAGTTTAATGAGAATATAGTTGCATACGTTCTAAGAGATACGGTTAGAGCATTGGAATATTTGCACTCTAGACAAAAAATCCATAGAGATGTGAAAGCGGCAAATATATTAATCACTGAACAAGGGGAAATTAAGTTGGCAGACTTTGGAGTCAGTGGACAACTAAGCGATTTCTCAAGGAAAAAAGATACATTTGTTGGTACCCCTTTTTGGATGGCACCTGAAATCATTCAACGTAGAGATGGATATAACGAGAAAGTTGACATTTGGTCACTAGGTATAACTGCCATTGAACTTGTGACGGGAAGTCCTCCATATGCAAATGAAGAACCAATGAAGACAATTTTCCATATTCCTCATAGACCACCTCCCATTTTAGTTGGAGATCAGTACAGCGCATACTTGAAACTTTTTGTTCAAGAGTGTTTACAGAAAAAACCAGCTCAAAGGCCATCGGCGTCAAAGCTGTTGAAATTCAAATTTTTGTACAAAGTAAGAAATAGAACTAGTCCTTTAATTCCGTTAATCAAAGAGAGAGCTATAAGGGCTCCAACCACTAGAAAAAGACCAAAACAACCTTTAAAATTAGAAGAGCCACAGTTTGGACAAGACATACGTTGGGAATTTGATCCGACAGTAAGACAGAATACAATTTTGAAAGAAATTCATCCACATACGTATCCACAAAGTGAGAATGAGTCAGATGATGAAATGGAAACTGACGATGGAAATGAGATCAAAAATGAGAAAAATATACTTGGGAAAGTGTCACCAATTACTCCAAATACGTCGCCGTTTTACAACTACAGAGCAGTGGATGAGAATAGTCAGCCGAACGAAAGCGCCCAGTTACAGCCATCAAATACAGAAGAATGGAGATCAGAAGCCGCCCAGAATGAAAGGGATGAAACAAGCAACGATGACATTTCATTCCAAAAAAACATTAATTTATTCGGGAGCTCTACCTGTCGTAAGATTATAGTTAAGACGTTTGAAACAATTGGAAAAAACTCCAAGAATGAACAAGTGTATCAAAAAGTGAATCAGATTAAAGAGGTTGTATTGTTAATGGAAAACCAATACCCTGGCTTTTGCAGATCTATATGTTCTGGGATCTTCAAAGGAATGGAGAACCTAGACGAAGTCAAGAAGCGTTAGCCCAGCACATATATATATACTTATATATTTATATATGTCTTGATAATTGAATAACTCTTACTCTGTGTATGTTTATAATCAAAATCCCTGACCCCCATTTTCACATCAGCAAACAGATTAAACGCCAAATGTGCGGGTGTTCCTAACCATTGCTCTACTCGGCTGTGCACTTCCCCAAAATTTCTTGTTGTACAACAGGCAGCAAGATAAAGTAAATTGAAACGAAAGAAAGGCCTTTAATCATGACGTGTTGGTCATCTTCCTTTTCCATTTTTCTTTAGTGTTTCTAGGAGTATTTAGTATAACGTTTATCTACGGTAGTTATATCAATTGGCTATTTAGAAGAATCAATATTTAAATTAGATAATATGCACTCGAGAGATTGGTTGTTAGCTTTCGTTGGTATCTTTTTACCATTTCTTCCAGTTGCGTTGAAGAGAGGAATCTGTTCAGCAGATTTCTGGATTAATATTGCTTTATGTTTCCTAGGTTTCTTACCTGCTTTAGTTCACTGCTGGTATATCATCTCCTGCTATCCACATGACTCTCGTTCAGGTTACTCGGGTGTTACTTTACCTGGTAGAGAACCTCAGAATTACGGAAGTGTGTGAGAGAATGGATAGCTCCATAATTGAAACAGGCCTGTTTTTTCAAACAAGATATGGTCATTAATGAGTTCGAAAGGGAAATAATGTTAAGGTTGATTTGGGAGTTTTTAGGCTGGATGTATTTATAAACTTGTTTTGGTTTGGTTTAATTGGTATATCTTTGTCATTTCCATGGTGGACACCGTCCGTGTTCATCACATGGTGTTCAGTCTTTGGGTTGTGGGTTCATTTTATTTACATATATAGTAACGGTATGTCTCAGGTAATAAGTTAGTTTTGTCTATCTATAGTGACTGTAGATGCGATAGTGAATATATTGAAGTCCTCTATTAACCGAACGAGAATATAAATAAAACGTGCGACAGTCAGGAAAATACAAATAAAGACTTTTGGTACATTTTGAGTCCTTGTTGTAATAATTTTGCAAGCACAGTTTTTCTTTTTAGTTCCTTTACTCTGGTACTTCATTCATACATACATATGAAATACCTACCCAGTATATTATTGTTTATAACCTACTTAATGATGCCTCGCAAGATCGACACCCTGAAATTCAAGACAAATCTGTATTCAACTGCAGGTCTTCAAAATGGGATACTGTCCTCTTCTATAAGTACCATATTAACTACAAATTTGAAACAAGAAAGTATGGACGAAAAGACAGATATTACAGAAAGAATAGTTTTGCCCAATATAAATGGTATTAAGGTACATGAAACTTTTTCATTAAATGCAAAAAAGTAAAGTGTTTTTTATTTAAGACTACTATCAATAAGTATATACTAACTTATTGTACACACATATACACAAACATTTAAATACAGATTGTTCTCAAAGTAAATATTGATGGACTAGTATTAACGCACATCAAGCATCCAGTCAGTTGCGAAATGATCGCACATTGTTTGTGGAAGGGGAAAATATGGGATGAATTGAATTATCAGGTCAGTTTGAGCAATGATTCAAAACAAGGATTACACGGTAACAAAGTTGTTGAACCCCATGAGGGTGTCAATAATGATGAAGAATTCACATGTATGATAATTTTAAAAGACAAAGCGATAAATGCCCAAATGCATAGTGATTTGACAGAGGGAACAAAGCAAATTTTCAATCTAAACAACTTATTAATTCAGACTTTGGATGAAATGGTTATAAATCTAGAGATATCTGACGGAGAATTAAACAAGATCTCAGTTAATGATGATGTATTCTTCAAGAGGTTGTTCTGCGACTTGAATTATTTAATGCTCTGCAATTACTTGAAGCTCGAAGATTCTTACCCCTTGGTGTTTTCATATTATTCTAGAGCCATATACTCTGCATCATTTGAACTTATGGGGTCTGTGCAAGAATCTCTTATCAAATCAGAAGTTACAACACGAATATTGAGGCAAGAGCTGATGATTGGTTTCCTGAGACAAGTTTCGAGCAAGACGGTGAAATTGCATCTTAAAACATTGACGAAACGTAGAATTGACTATTTGACTAATCTTATGAAAGAGAGTCATTTTGATGATAAAGATGACGATTTCAAATGTGTAGATATATTTAAGTTTGAATTTTTCAATTATCAAGCTTCTTTATAATCGTATCTGAGACTGTTCAACTTATTTATACTTTCATTTAAGCTGTCTAAATCACTAATTGAGATATATATGGTGAAAGATATAAGAAAAGGTAATGCGTAGATGGCATCCAAGGTGTCCTCAAATTTCCAAAGTTTATATAAACCAATTATTGCTCCTGTTGTTGTGTTCAACTTTAATAACAGATGACTATCTATCTTCTGCTTCAGCAGTTGTGAATTATCGCCATAATTGATAAATTCTTGTTGAATAAATAATGTTGAAAGTAAGATTGACAGACAAGACACAGAACTCAATATCGCATTCTCTTTTCTGTAATAAGGTAGGGTAATAAGCAAGAAATTGGTTAACAGGAAAAGAAGCTGTAACGCTTTTATAAATCGGATAACTTTAGCATCAGTTATTTTGTTGTTACGAAACGGTAATCTTTTGGTGAATTCATTGATAATAGCTTCTTGGTCTTGAGAATCAATTAGCCTCACAAACCCATCAGTGGCATCATCGTCCTCATCCCTGAAAGTATATCTGGAGTTGACCACCTTCCTTAGGCGCGGCATTGCGTAGTTATAGAGAAATATAGTTGTCGGATACGGGAGTATCTGAATTTGAAGGCGTTTGTGAAGCGTAGAACAGATGACGAAGGAGTAAACATAATACGTCTGCAAAACCAAAATAATCTCAGGCCAAAGCTCTGTTTTTGAAAAGAGAACTCCTTTCCACTCATCTGCGGTTATTGTGGGGTTAAGAGGCTTTATGAATTTGTGGCTGAATTCTGACGGGCAGTTCGTACTTTAATTTTTTTTTTGTTTTTTTCATGTCTAAACAACTTTTTGGACTAGTAATTTTGTCGATGTTGACTGAAACAAAGGTTCTGGATTTATATAGCGATGGAATTTTATATAGGTTGGGCTAGTGAAGTAAAAACAATTGCTTGGAATGTACATCTGTCTGGCTAGGGATTATCACAGCCTTCTACATCTATATTCGGAACCTCTAACAGTTTACCTTCAATCACATATTCTACTGTTCAACTGGGTGTAAATATGCTGTATAATGTCGTCATCATGCAAAAAAAACAGACAACAAGCAAAACAGTAGAAGTAAGTCTATTCAGAGAGTGAAAATAGGAAAAAAATACTCATTTAGGTCCTACCCAGATTCGAACCGGGGTTGCCTGAATCAGAATCAGAAGTGATAACCACTACACTATAGGACCGCAATGTGTTGATATCGGGCTCTATTATAGAACATATATACATAATTAAGTTTTTGACTGAGCCGCAATGCCAAACTAAGTAGGCCAAGTTTTATGGGGTTCTCCTCTCCGACAGAAGGGAAATTTTATGATAGAGGCATTCAATATAGTTATAGCAAGTTGCTATAGTATAATAATGAGTCAATTAATATATATAATTAATTCATGATAGATTGGCTAGAATTACTCTAATGTTTCGTATCGCCTCTCGTGTGGATCGTTGGTATAACGAGTCCATTGTTCCATTGTTCCATTGTAGCCATTTCTTGAGGTTCCTTTTTTTTGTTTTTTGTTGTTGTTGTTGTTTGTGTTGATTCGGTCCAAATATTTTCTGATTCCTTTTACCGCTGTGGCAAAGCATCAGTTTCAATTACTGAGATGAAATTAATTAGCCAATACTAAATATGTGCCGTAGGAGAGCGGTTAAAAATTTGCAATAAGTGATTTATAGTGTAGGCAATTATTAGGCAACTAAATTAGACAACATTACATAACCTTAGACAACCTTAGACTACATTAGACTACATTAGACTACATTAGACTACATTAGACTACATTAGAATCACAGTATGATTGGAAAAAAAAAAACACCTGCCATTCAATACTACATAAAAGGGCGAAAGGAGGAACGATGACTCAGGTGCTTTTCTACGTGTGAGTTTAACTCTCTTCTAAATCAAATATCACACTAATCAGATCGACTTTCTGAAGCTGTGATCTTATTTTAAGGAACAACAGTTACAGATATATTTAGTTACTGCGCAGGAACTGAAAGCGACCCATGCTTCAGAATCAAGATAAGGAGCATAGGGAGGAACATAGGGAGAACCGCCTAATCCACAAAATGTCATGACGCGCGAATGAACGCTAATTTGGAACGGGAGTCAGGATAAGACGATGTATCGCTGAGAAGAAGCTCAGCCCACTGCAGCGCCAGAACATTCATTCAAAAACAATATCACACTCCAGTTTATGTATTGTAGTTTGCTCAATGAATGTGAGCATCTTATTGAATCTGTTGTTGCGTCCACAAACGGGACGCCAATCGCTTTAATTATGACTTGATCTGCGCCCGGACTCGTCTTCCTTTCGCATTACAGCAAATACCCCAGCCATTGAAGAGCGCGGGGGTCGACGTCACCGCCGTCTGCCTGTCTGCCGTCTCCCCCGGCACAGGCCACGGGGTCCCCGGTTGTATGTGATTCATTCTCCTCGATGAGTCGAAAATTTTTCAAATTCAAACACTCCACACCGCCGGAACAATAACACGAGAGAGATTCACAGATTTATGTTGTAATTAATAGTCATTTTGAATATACACATACTCAAACGAGAGTTTTTTCGTGACTGGTTCAAACTTGATGTATACGTATTAAGTCAAACAAGCAACCAACGCACTAGCAACGACACCACAACGTCACAACGTCACAACGTCACAACATGTCTGCATCAAAGGTTTATAGATCTACACGTTCATCCACTGAACAGGCTGTCTCTTTTGAAGATGCCATCATCACCGGTTTGGCTAAAGATGGAGGTTTATTCATCCCATCCATTATTCCTAAATTGCCAAATAACTTTTTAAATGAGTGGGTCGATTTGTCATTTGAAGAATTAGCTTTCAATATCTTGAGTTTATACATTGATGACAAAGAAATCCCAGGTGATGATTTAAAGACTTTGATTTCAAAATCATATTCAACTTTTAGATCTAAGGATGTTACTCCATTGGTTAAAATTGATTCCAAATCCAACTTGTACTTGCTAGAATTATTCCATGGTCCAACTTATGCCTTTAAAG
This sequence comes from Ogataea pilisensis, assembly GCA_003707685.2. Classification (NCBI taxonomy): domain Eukaryota; kingdom Fungi; phylum Ascomycota; class Pichiomycetes; order Pichiales; family Pichiaceae; genus Ogataea; species Ogataea pilisensis. The sequence continues at coordinate 118,101 of PPKM02000029.1, forward strand.
ATGTTGCTTTACAATTTGTTGGTAATTTATTTGAATATTTCTTGGTTAGAAAAAACGCTGATAAGAAAGAGGGTGAACAACGTGACATCATTACTGTTGTCGGTGCCACTTCTGGTGATACTGGTTCAGCTGCTATTTACGGCTTAAGAAACAAAAAGGATGTTTCCGTTTTCATTTTATATCCAACAGGTAGAGTTTCACCATTACAAGAAGACCAAATGACCACTGTTTTAGATGACAACATTCACACTTTATCGGTCAAAGGTACTTTTGACGATTGTCAAGATCTTGTCAAACAGGTTTTCAACGACTCTGAATTCAATGACCAATATCATATTGGTGCTATCAACTCTATCAACTGGGCAAGAATCTTAGCTCAAATTACTTACTATTTCCACGCTTACTTTCAACTATTGAAGCAATTACCAGAATCGGAAAAATCCTCCTTTAAGCTTAAATTCGTTGTTCCAAGTGGTAATTTCGGTGATATACTTGCAGGTTTCTATGCCAAAGAAATGGGATTACCTATCGAAGAATTAGTTGTTGCCACAAATGAGAACAATATTCTAGATAGATTCTTAAACACAGGTATATACGACAAGAGTGATGTCAAGGAGACGTATTCTCCAGCTATGGATATCTGTGTGTCTTCCAATTTCGAAAGATTCTTATGGTACATGATTAAGAGAACCGTTGGTGATAACGATGACTTAAAGGCGGGTTCTATATTGTCTGCATTCATGGGCGATTTAGCATCAAAGGGAATATTCCAAGTTTCTGTTGAAACTTTACAATTGGCACAATCCATTTTAGATTCAGCTACGATTAGTAATGAATTGACCGTCAAGACTATCAAGGAAACATACGAACAAACTTCCAATAATTACATATTGGACCCTCACACTGCTGTTGGTATCCGTAGTACATTAGGCAAGATTGAAAAAGATAACAACGATAGTTCAATCAAATACATATCATTATCCACCGCTCACCCAGCCAAATTCTCTGAAGTGGTCAATCAGGCTCTAAGTGACTTCGAAGCATACTCTTTTGAAAAAGATGTCTTGCCCGAAGAGCTGAAGAGATTGAGCGGATTAGAGAAGAAGATCAAGCTAATTGACCAAGTTGATTTAAAAGTTATCGAAGCTGCAATTGTTGAAGAATTAGCAAACGAAGGTAAGAAATAGACTTGATTTTTTGTTGTTGAATTTCTCATGTCTTTAATATCTCCGCCTTTTTACATAGATCTACATACATAGACAGCTATATGTTTGATAATTCGTATTAAATCATCATCTATAACTAAACTAACTACAGAGAGGTAAATTAAATTACTTAACGCTGGTCCATTACGTAAACGTTCCATTAAAATAAGAAAACCGTCTCTGGTTACGAAGCCCCACGTACTCTACTCTTACAAAACAAGAACACGAACTGAGGATTTCGAATACAAATACAATTTACAATTGTTAGCCATTACAGAATAAGGGTACGCTAAGTTAATTTATTTACACGTCCGTTCAGTTAATTTATTTACACGTCCGTTCAGTTAGTGTGCCTGTTCTATAGAGCAGATATATAATTCAAATAATCTTCTGAGAAAAAAAAAAGAACCAACGCTTAGGTTAGGATGTCCACAAAATATCAGAGAGAGAAACAGAGAAAGCAACAAAGGCTTGCATCTCAAACTCCAAAACCACAGGCTGTACCTGCCAACCAACCTCAAAGACCCCCTCAAGTGCAACCTCTGCCACAACCTACATCTATCAACTTAAAACCAACAGATATAACCATATCCAAGTCCTTGGAGACTTTGTTTCCGGATAAAGTTGAATTGTTTAATAAATTGAAAGCCAAAGAAAGAGAATTAGATTTAATGATCAATAAGAAAATCATTGATTTACAAGACTATCAACAAACATTAAATAATGGGCTAATAGATGATTCCACAGAGGATGAAATATTAAGAATTTACATTTATAGCACTGCTGAAAACCAACCATGGCAGCTCGATGAACACCAACAACAACCAGATCAACCACAATTACAACCTAGTTGGACCTTAAGAGTAGAAGGTCGCCTTCTCGGTGACACCGAGCCATTAGATTCACCTAAACGTAAAAAATTCAGTTCATTCTTATCTGGTATTTCTGTGGAATTGAAACCAAAAGACAATAGATCAAATGAAGAATTTGTTGTTCTGCCTGTGAACGGAGGTTCAAATTCCAAGATTATTGAATGGCATGATAATTTTGAAGCCAATGAAACTGAAAGACAAAAACAACAATTTGATGGATTGGATATTAAAAGAGGAGGCTCTTCAATCTTATCAAGTGACGTCCCAGAAGGTGAGACTCTTGATGCAAATGAAAGAGAAATTGTGTGTGAGATTGTCATACAACCAAAAATGTATCCTGTTAAATTACAAATTGTTAAGGATTCATTGATTGAATTAACAGGTTGTAACGAAATCACGCAACCAGATTGTATTCATAAGATTCTAAACTACATCAAGATAAACAATTTGTTTGAAGTGCAAGCCACACAACCAGGCCAACAACAAGGCGACCAATCACAACAAGAAAACCAACAACCTGCTGTTACAGTTAAATCTGACGATTTATTATACCGCATATTTGAATCTAACTCTTTAACTTTATCACAAATTATGGAAATAATCTCAACTAGATTACTGAAACCTATAGAACCAATAAGACTACAATATAGCATCAATACTTTAAGAAACACAACCTTGGGCGATGTTATAATTGATTTGAAAGTCAATTCTAAATTAACCGACCCGAACCACAAACCAGGCTCCGAACAAATAACTGCAATCAATGAATTAATAAACGAAAATGTGTTAAACAAACAATCACTAGATGATTTCAGCAAGTTAAACGAGAATCTAAGGTTGAACCTGCAATTATTGAATTACTCTAAATTGAAGTATGATTTCTATCAAAAATTGACTGAAAATCCCGTTCAGTTCTTTCAGACCGTGTTGGATAAGAACAGCGAATATTTGAAAATCTTATCGAGTGATTCTGTTTCTTTTGGTACAGATGGCATAATCGATGAAGAAATAATCAGAAGATCCGAGTTTTACTCAGATGATTTCTTAAGTGAACATATTAATTTGTTGTTTAACTCTGCTAGAATATAAACAATTTGTTTTGTTATGTGTGTAGTATAATTCTATCCATGGTGTTCTGTTTTTTAGGCCTTATTGAAACCTCTTTAATTTTCCCCCAAAACTGCTGTTTCTTTTTGCTTTTCTTAGTTTTTTTTTTGTTGCAATTTACTATATACTATTATTTTCTCCACCTGTAACATTATGATATATTTCAGCTTTTTTTGGTACACACCACTATATTTAAACTAATTCCATTTGAAGTAAACATCTGTTCTGACTTCTGACATCAAACTTGAGCTAATAGTTTTTCTTGCAAGTTGCATATCCAACTAGTCTGGAATCCTGTACTTAAGTCAGCAACCAAGCTTTCAAAAGTAGGATACAAATCGGAGTCGCTTTTCCCACCTTCACCTCCACCTCCATCACTATTATCAGTATACCAACCATTAACGGACACATAAATGTTAAAACTCACGTTTTCTAAAGTTTTCAACCTTAAATATGGACGAGAATATGTGTTCGAGTTCAAGCTTGATTCTCCACCTGATTCTTCACCTGAATCATCATAGTGGATAGTAAGCATTTGAACAAATTTGCCTGTAGGAGTACCATATTCATGAATGATTTGTTTTAATTCCGACTCCTCGTCCATTTTTTTTTATCTACGATTGAAATCTATCTCATTCCTTCTATAACATAATGTACAGGTTTAGTTCTCAGTTACAAAGAAGCCGGTCCTTTGATCAACAGAGATATAACCGCTCTCTCTGCACTTTACATAGAAAACTCAAAACGCGTCTTCTCACTGTGCGATCTAAGCCAAAATTCTACACCAATTTTTTCTAGAAAACTAACCACAATATATATATATATGCAGTTACAATAACACTGAAACATTCAAATGAAAACTACTTACATATATAGAAACAAGAGATGTCTATGAAACAAGTAAGTTTTGGTGACTTGCCACTTTTCGATTCAGATAACGAAAACCACAAAAACAATAATAACAGCAGCAGCGGCGAAGAAGATGGTGACGATGATCAAGAACAAGATGAAAGTTTAACCATTGTGGAAGAATATAAACTATGGAGAAAAAACTGCAGGTACATGTACGACTTTATCAACGAGACTGCATTGACCTGGCCTTCCTTATCTATTCAATGGATTCCTGGTGAAACGTTCAAGAATAAAGTTAAGGATACAAAAATATCAAAGACTAGAAATTTACTATTGACCACTCATACATCAGGTGAAGATGTCAATTATTTGAAAATTGCTACTACTCAATTACCTTCTTCGATTTTTGCCGATTCAAAGAAAGAATTATCACCGGAGGAAATTCAAACTATCAATTCAAGACTAAAGATATCTAAGAAGTATGACCAAGAATCTGAGATCAATAGAGCTAGATATATGCCTCAGGATCCTACTCAGATTGCTACAATTAATGGTCTTGGTGAGACTTATATATATAGTCTAGATTCCAATTTTGAAGCAACGGGTAAGATTGAATTAAAACACCATGAAGAGAATGGGTTTGGCTTGAGTTGGAATCCTGTTATTAAAGGTGAATTATTAACATGTTCAGACGATAAGACCATTGCACTGTGGGACACTAATAATGCGCTAGACTCAACTACTCTGAAACCGACTTCAGTGTTCAAATCACATTCTGATATCGTAAACGATGTGAGATGGAATCATTTCTCGGGAAATAATTTTGGATCTGTTTCTGAAGACAAGCACTTTATATATCAAGATAAGAGAATTAAAGATCCAAGTATTAAAGAACTTTTATCTAAAAAGACTAGTTTCAACACTTTATGTTTTTCAAAGTTTTCATCTAACTTGTTTGCTGTCGGTGGGGAAGATGGTAATGTTCAATTATTCGACTTGAGAGACGTGTCTAAACCATTGCATATAATGATGGGTCACACCAAATCTATCAGTAATTTAGAATGGGACCCATTCCATGAGAATATAGTAGCCTCATCATCACTAGATCGTAGAATTATCTTATGGGATATTAATAAGATTGGAGAGGAGCAATTACAAGATGAGTTAGAAGATGGTGTTCCAGAGTTACTCATGATGCATGGTGGTCATACCGGAGGTATTAATGATTTCCAATTCAGCGAAGAGATCCCGTGGTGTGTGGCTAGTTGTTCAGACGATAATATTGTGCATTTGTGGAAAGTGAGTAAGAATGTCTTAGACGACGGCAGTAACGATGATATTGATTTGAAGCAATTAGAATAGTCTATCTTATTTGCTCATTTTTATATTGAATTCCAAAGAACATATGTATTTTACATATATATATACATATATATATATATTTACGTATAAACGAAAAGGGGAGTTTCTATCCAACGTGTTCGTCGATCGACTTGTTTTAACAAAAAAAACAGAAGAGAGAAAACTGCGTCGACTGGCCTCTCATTTTCGGGACAAAATTTTTCCACGAGCGACTGACTGACTGGTGAATTTAATCACTAACATGATGGATTATTAGAGTAGTTGATTATTTAGTTTCACTAACCATTTAATAGACATATCTTTATGTACAAACATAGATAAGATCATTACAATACTGTACAACCACACAATGTTTTTATCTAATCTAAGAAGAAATACGTTCAACGTGTTCAAATTGAATCCAATACAACGGGAGCCGGTTAGGCAGATAATACAACAATCAAACTTATCTAGCACAAGTCAGCTTTGTAAGCATGCTTTTTTTGTTTCTTATATATATCTCTCTCTACGACCTAAATATACTAACTGAAATTTTATATAATTAAGTTGAATCAAAAAAAACCTTTAAACAAGGAGCAAAGAAAGAGAAAATGATCATGTACGAACCGCTACCACCATTGCGTGGTGGTAAACAGTTGACACAATACATCAAAGAAGCACAGTACGAGAAATTGGACAAGAACGGTCAAAAGAGAAGATTTTTAAACTGGGACAGTCCAGATAGATTAAGAGCCGACGATGTGATCACTATCGTTTACAAGAATCAAAAACCGTTGACTGGTCAAATCATCATGATTAAAAGACAAGGTATCGCTTCCACCATTTTGCTAAGAAATAGAATCACTGGGTTAGGTGTTGAAGTGCATGTTCCTGTGTTCCATCCGAATGTCTCCAGAATCGATGTTGTCAAGAAACCTCACAAATACAGACCAAGAAACAGACACTACTATATCAGAAACACCAGATTAGATGTCAATGAGTTGAAACCTAAGACGGTGAAGAGTGTATAATAACTGAGTACTGAGTACTGAGTGCCGAATGCCTACATCTATACAGCTTTACCTATTGTCTGTCTTCTTCCCCTGTATATATATATATAATATGAATAGATACACCACCAAACCATCTGTTACCGCCAAGTAAGTAACTAAGTAAACGCCCACGGACCGGGCCCCCAAAACATTACCTAATCTTTTTAATCGCCCCCCCGTCTGCGCTGTGGCTGATTTCCCTGCAGCAAAAGACGCCATGTGCGCGCTGATTTGAACGAACTTTTGAGCTTTGGGACGAGGGAGTTGGGCAATGTGAAGTGGACCTCCATTTTTCACAAAAAGTGGACAAGATAGAAGAAGTACGATTTTGTTTCTTGCCCTTGTTGATCTAGATTTCTCGTTTCGTTTCGTTATTCTTGTCTTATCCATTGAGTGTCACATATTTCTTGTAACAGATTCAATTACTTCTTTCTCCCTCTTTTTAAAGAATGTTCTCAAGATCTGTGTTAACCTCTCTTTTGCTCACAGTTGTCTCGTCAGTTGTCCTAGCTGACGATCCTGTTGAACAATCGATTGTCAACAATGTGAAGAAAGCTTATGGTGATTACCATTTAGTCGAATTAGCAGACATGACTGTCTTGGAAAGATTGAAGCTCTACCCATGGATTGTTGAATCTATGTCTTTTGGATTCATTGCTTTTTACCTTGTCTTATTTTTCTTTGCTTCTAGATATAACGAAAAACTAGTCAAGAATGTCATTGAGTCCAATGTCGAATTCTTGAAAGAACAGTTCTATCAAGTTGGTGTCACCCCATCTCAGTTATATGTTAAGGATGATTCTGCAAATTTCTCATTCTACGCTACTGGTAGAATCAACATTGAATCTTTGTTTGTTAAGTTTAAATTGCAACCAAGACAAAATTTTTTCATTTGGATTATGGAATACTTATTAAGTTTCTTCATGGAAGCTGTTGCTGTCCCGGATGATGTTCTGACTTTAACCTTTACCATCAACGAAGAGCAAAGAGCTAACTATGATGATTTTATTTGGGCTATTGTTTCTAAAGACAACATGAACAAGTACAGAACTGAAAACTATTTCTTGTCATTGACTAAAACTGCCGAATCTACCAAATTGCCACTTGAATACGTTTTCATGAATGAAGTTCCAGAAATGAACGATGACTTGTACCACAAGAAATTTAAGACTCTTTTGGCCACAAACAAGAATATTTTAAGATTTTTGGCAATTACCGATTTACCTGAATTAAAACCAGAGTCTGTCGCTGAATTCAAACATAGCAAGAGAATTGTGGCCCAGTTCAGCATCCCAAAAAATTCTTCAGATGTGGCTGCTTTCGGAGAATTCTTAACTTTCTTATTAGACACTTATATTGATTTGGTGGTTGCAAAAGCTTCATTCAGACCTGAACTATTGAAGAAGACTAAGAAGGTTAGAGAAATTGAGCAGAATAAATTAAAGAAGACTGAAGAAGATGCTTTGAAAGAACAGCTGGCTGATAAGAAGTACGAAGAGCAAAAAAAGGTTAGAGAAACTCTAACTGATGAAGAACTACGTAAGTTGGATAAAAAACAACAAGAGAGAAAACAAAGAAGACAGGCGAGTAAACAAAAGGTTAGATCTTGATTTATTTTCGAATGCCTTAATAGTGGCTGTTGTTTCAAGCTCCTATTTTTCTTTTCCTTCGTTTCTATTATTATTTTTTTTCAACTTAGTTTCTCCTTCCAAAAAAAAAAAAAACCTGAACATTTTGCTTTTTTTTTTTTGTGGGTTCTGTATACGTTTATTGATTTATTTATAAGATATTATAAGATTCTATATACTTTTCTAATGTCCTTGTGTAGTAAATAACTGTACTCAGATGACCAACCTTTTACCAGTCAATCTGAACACTTTTCCAACGGGTGAATTGAAACACTCCAAGACACCCATTCCAACCATCAAACTAATACACCAGTTTAAATTCAGAGCATTCAACTTAAATACAAAATGAGACCCCGATTCAAATTTAGTTTTCAAATCTGCTTCAAGAACCTGTTTATATTTTAAATTATAAATAATTTTGTAAATTGTCTTTGTCGACTCTTTAATGTTCTTCAAGATTGGTCCCAAATTGGGTAAAGAAAGCTTGTAAAATTCTTCATCTTGTGTACCTGACACTATTGACGCCACTGTTGATCCTGAGGATGAAGAGGTAGATGCCAACGTTAAGAAACCTTTGTTTATCAGTGATTTAGGATCTAAATTGTTAGTCTTCAATAGTGAAGACGATATTTCTAATAAGTTAGGATATGCTTTCAATAGATGTATGAAGCTAGAAATCTCTGTTTCTCTTGCAGTAGCAGCAGAAGCAGCAGCAGCAGAAGCAGCAGCAGCAGAAGCATTCTTTTGATCTTCAATTAGCTCAAGTAAGTCATTCATCAAAATTATTAGCTTAAGTTCATAGTTCTCGAAATTCAAGCTAATCAATTTCAATTTTCCCAACCTCACCAATTTTTCAATTTTCAAGTCAATGAACGTTTCTGAATCAACAAAGATCGAATACAACTGATTCAACACTATCACTTGCGGGTACGAAGACCGTCTTTTCATAATCTTAGCTTTACTAAATTTGGAAACATGTCCAGACTCAATCTTGTTCAAATTATTGAACTTGACATCGTTTAAAAATCTGATTGCCTTTAATATTATTTCTAAATTTTCTTCATCTTCATCGTCATCTAAATTAGGATCAAGATTCATATGATCAGCTATGCGTCTTTGTAAAGCCGGGAAGTCTAGTTCAAATTCAAAAATATTCACATTGTAATCTGTTATATTATAGCGTTGGCCTGTCTTGTTGGTATCTTTGGTGTTAGTACGAGTATCCGTCTCAGTTTGCGATTTGGGTGCAGATCTCGTTGTTTGCGGGGATTGCTGAATTAGTGTGGTTGATCTTTTTGATTTTCTCTTGTTTAATGACGCAAGCTTAGCCTTTAGAGAACTTGTTCCCATATTAAGCGATAAAGACCTGAAGTATATTGTTTATGGTGTTTACTGACTAAAAAAGGAGGAAGCACAAGTTAGAACTATCAGTACAGAAAACAGTTTTTTTTGAACCCCAGGGGCTTTTTTTTTATCACTGTATTTTGTTCTCAAAAAAAAATCACAGATGTATGTATGCCACTGTATTTTTTCAATGTCTTTCACTACAACTTTCACTCCTACAACACGACTCTGAGACATTTACATTGCAATGAATAAATGATGTTCTGAACTAATTACACGATGATTCAATACGTATACCTATAAAAGTATATATGATCATATAAAGTATATAAATATATATATAAGCATTTTCTTTTTGTCTTTTTTTCAATTTTTCAATTTTCTAATTCTATTGCCACCTTTATCTCTGCCTTCTAGGATTCACAGTGACTGACAAAGACATCAATTCATTATCATTATCTTTGAGATCATTGATGGACACATTATAAGTACCTACTTGTCTTAATTCATCAACTGTTTCACCTTCCTTGTCGACGATTTTTAAACTTGTATTCGCTGGATTAAAGAATTCAACGACAGACTCTTCGGTTTCCCCTTCTTTCAGTTCTTTATTGGCCAAGAGGATCAACATGGATTCAATTCTCTTCTTGTCAATAGGTCTACTCAATTTGTTATTCAACGCATCGCCGACAAACACCAACCTCTTTGGGATCTTGGCAATAATGATACCTATATCGGAACCTAACTTAGTGTTTAGATCAACGGCCAACAATTCTTCCAAAGAAAACAATGCTTCTTTAGATGGATCGGATTTCTTTATATCTTCCTCTTGTCCAGTGGCAGTTTTAGCTGTCAAAGGGGTATGATTAACAATAACTTCTGATTTGACAACTGGAATGACAGGTTTAGAACCAGGAATGTTCAAATATATGGCCCCATTATTTATATATAGCTTATTCGTCATAGTAGAAGGCTTGACTTGCACTATTTCTCCCTTCAATCCAACATCTGGGAAGTCTTTCAGTAGTTGAACTGAGATTCTTTTCTTCTTAGATATAGCTGAGTACCTCACGCCAAATTTTCTAGCTGAAGATTTCGTAGCTGACGAAAGTAATATTGAAGATCTGGAAAGCATGGCTGAATCGCGTGTGTGTTTCTATGATGATCCTACAATGCTGCTGAATGTACTCTATAGGCTCCAATCATCTATTGTTTGGGATCTATTTGAGCATTGAATCAAAAACTGTTTAATTTTCAGTGGGTGAAGTTCCGCTGAGTTTTTTTTGGCTGAGGGCGGGTAATTTTTTTGGGGAGGAGCCGAAGTGAAAAATATCATGTGAGAGCAGGTCATGTGATTAGTTAGTTAGTTGGTTTGGATGAAGTTTCTGATCTGTTAGTTGTTTCAGGCCTCTACATGTCGTTGTCGTTAAGTATACAAGAGAGTGAAATAAATAAATAAATAAATAATAAATAAATATAGAAAGGGAGGACGGAATTCGGTCTTGGGAAGATTAAATTAAAACTTGGGTTTTCTTCTTCTACCAGTGAACCTCGAGTCATTGGCAACTTGTTTACCTCTTTTAGTCATTAAATCCTTCTTTCTCTTAATATAATCTTTCTTAGTCTCCAGTTGTCTCATTCTTTTCTTACTCATCTTCTTTTCTTTCTTCTCAACTGCATTCTCCACATCCATATCACCCAAATTCAAGGCTCTCTCAGAGTACCCAGCTTGTAAAACCAAATAATGTTTTTTATTCTTCTTGGATTCCGGCTCATCGATAACAACACCACATTGGAAACCAGCCACTTTGGCAGCACCTGTAATCTGAACAATTTGGTCTTCGTTAGATGGATAGAATTGACCAACGAATTTACCTCCCCTTTTCAAGGCAGCATATAAAGTATTGAAGAATCTCGCTAGTCTAACTTTAGGTTCGTTATTGGTAGAATCAGCATTACATAGCCATTGAATGGCAGAAATTGAAATGGCAGCATCAAAAGCACCTGCTCTGAAAGGAACACCGGATCCCATATCACTTAAAAATAAATCTCCTTCCACTTCTCTATCTAGTCCTGTAGCTAACATCGAAGGTGAGATATCCATACCTATCCAAATGTGTCCTTCCTCTGTTAAAATTTCTCCACTCAACCCCGAACCACATCCAACATCAAGTAAGAAGTGACTCACATCTGGTTCCAAATTGAGTAACTCCAAAGCTCTGAATGTCATCTTGGCTTGGATGTGCTGGACTCTGGTGGAGTGGGTGTATTTGTGTGACTCTGAGTCATTATAGAAGATTTCTGGCGGTGCCAGCTGTTCCGGTCTAGACATTTCCTGGGATGCTTACTGTTTCGTGCTCGTACTCTGAATACTGCTGTATGTAATGACGCTGACCAGCCCAGTTAACCGCCACCATCACCGAAAAACCACTGAAAAATAAAAATCACCACGAAAATTTTGGAAACGAAAAAAACAAAAAAAAAAAAAACCTGAAAAATTTCACCGCCACAGAACAGAACAGCACAGCCACAAAATCACTGATCACTGATTAATTAATTAATCAGCAATCACGTAATCTCTTATCCGCACCACTCCGCAATCCGCTGATTTATTGAGACCATTTTCTGGTGCTGTCTGTTTGTTTGTTTCACCATCTCCTTGTCTTGTTTGTGATGTCGTCTTGTTCACGTATTTTCTATCTCATCAAGCTAGATTGGCTTGCTATTTGGCAATTGTTATTGTAACAAGATACTGACTGAACGCCTGAACGCTCAGAATGTCAAGCAACTCAAGCAACTCAAGCAGCCGTAAACCGACCCAGAGTTCGGTTGACGGCTCCTCGGTTCACTCTACTAGATTAAGATCTGCATCCTCATTATCCACCTTGAACACCAGAACCAACATCATCAACAGAAACACAGGAACTAGAAAATCAATCTTATTGAGTAATGAATACGACTCACCCGATAGTCCGATTAGTAGCAGCAGTAGCGAGATTTCATTTATTCCTATGGATGAAACAGATACAAACGGAACTATTGCAAAGAAGTTATTTGCCGAATCTAAAGATTTGAAAAGTCGTGATTCACTGCGTAAAGTATCCAAGTATATGGATGTTGAGAAAACTCCCGTTCCTAGTTCAAAAAAAGCGCTTCATTCATATAGATACAGGAAAGATGGAACGCTGATCTCAAAATTTGGAGATTTGAATTTCTCAGCTAGAGAATCTATTTTTGACAGCGAAGTTAAATTTGGTTCTAATTTTTATGGATTTTTCGTTGCATTCTGGTTCTGTATTTTTTTTGGGACTGTTAAAGTAATAGTTTTCTATTATTTGAGTAATGAGAAGCTGGTAGAGGTGAAAATCATCTCTATCATGTTAAGAAATTTGGTAGGTGTTGCTCTTAGCGATCTTGCAATGTATCTTTCAATGTACATATCTGTTTTTATTCAATTCTTAGTGAAGAAGAACGTCATTGATTGGCGTAAAACAGGATGGATCTATCAATCTGTTTATGAAATTGGTTTCGTTTCTTTCTTTATTTATTGGGCCAAATATAGAAAGTATCCTTGGATTGCTCAGATCTTTTTAATGTTACACTCTTTTGTTATGTTGATGAAAATTCACTCATATGCTTTTTACAATGGATATTTATGGACGGTTAAATCAGAATTAGAATACTCTACTTTATATCTCAAGAAACATATAGATGACGATAAATTTTCATATGATATCAAGATCCCATTATTGAAATCAATTGAGTTCTGTCAATTTGAATTAGATATACAATCAAAGAAAACTCCATTCCCAACAAATATATCGCTTAACAATTTTTTCATGTACTCTATGTATCCTACATTAGTATATGAGATTGATTATCCTAGAACTGAGAGAATTAGATGGGGTTATTTATTCACTAAAATTGCAGGCATCTTTGGTGTCATTTTTTTGATGGTCACTATTGCCGAATCATTTCTGTATCCAATCGTTGAGCACTGTAACCAGTTAAGGGAGACAGCCGATGTATGGACTCGTGTCAAATTATATCCTTATATCATCTTAGAAACCATCCCACCATTCTTGTCTATCTATCTATTAGTGTTCTATTTGATATGGGAACTAATATGTAATGCTATTGCTGAATTGTCCTGTTTTGCAGATCGGGAATTTTACAAGTACTGGTGGAATTCGGTTGATTGGAACGAATATGCTAGAGACTGGAACGTACTAGTCCACAAATTTTTACTGCGTCATGTTTATCATTCATCTATCTCTGCATTCCAATTGAAGAAATCTGCTGCTACATTGTTCACCTTCTTTTTAAGTTCGATTGTTCACGAATTGGCTATGTATGTGATTTATGGAAAATTTAGGGGTTACCTGTTAATGCTACAAATGAGTCAATTACCTTTGATTCAGCTAAGTAAGACTAAGTACATGCGGGATAAGAAAGTTTTGGGAAATGCTATTTTCTGGTTTGGTATCGTTTTTGGTCCAAGTATGATGTGTACTATGTATTTGGTGTTTTAAAAGATAAGTTATGTGATTCGTGCTGCTTATTATTGTATTATGAATTGGTAATGTAACTCCTTTGTTTAAATATTATATTTTTTTTTCCACCATCCCCGAGTTGTGAGTGTGTTTTATCTCAGTCTCTTTATTTTGAGCACTTTATTTTAAAGTTCTTGCTTTTCAGGTTATATATCATTAGTATTGTTCTGTCTTGTTTTATAAATACATTATTGTTCATTTTTTGGAAACGATATAGTGATTTATTCTATTATTATTATATACATGTACTGTAAAAAACGACACTCTGAAAAGTCGCAGATACTTGCCCCCCCGGAAATCTAACGGTATATCATCTCAAATGGTCGAGTATCATTGAAACAACTTCTGAAAACTTCACCAACAACTTCATTAGCATGGTCCATATCTCTACACTTCGGATGTCCAACGACACTAAGAGCAGCTCTTCTCTTAACACATGCTTGATGCCCTTTAGCAAATCTAATAAGCCCATATCTTCTAGTGAACTCCGTCATCAAAGCACAGTCACCACTCAACGATGCAGCCCTGACTTCTGAACAAGCATGATGTTTCAAATCCATCCAGTCGACTTTGAATCTAGTATTATCGTACCAGTGGACCAACTCATGCGATAACGTATCGTTCAACACCCATTTGTCACCCTTGATGTAATTAGCACAAAGCTGGATCCCGTTCTCCGGGTTAAACCCACCCAGTTTCCCATCTTCACAAATATCACAGTGGATCTTATCTTTAGGAACGTACCCGCCTATTTTGCTTATCTGTTGAAGCATGAAGATAACTGTAGGTGAGTACTTCATGTTCCAATCACGGTATTCCAAACATGATTGGCAGTTCTCTAAGTCTTCTTTCTGTTTTATGATTTGTTCGTACTCTTTTTTCTCTTGGGAGGTTAGTCCAAGACCTGTCTTGTATTTCAATGTCTTGGTCCACCATGTGAAGCCCTTGGTTGAGTCTGACGGAGAAATGGTCTCGTCTATCGGGGTGGTCGTGGTCGACTCTGGGATAACTTGTCCTCCTTGAGTCATTTTTTGGGCAGAAAGCAACAGGGAAGTTATCTATGTGGGCGGGTATCTATTAAATGATTAACGTGATAACTTAACCTTGCTATTACAGAATGAACAAATTTCGATGTCATCTTCATATCTCTGTGTCTGATCTACTACAACTTTAAAATAAAGTGGTTACCGAAAAGATGTACATGCAAACGAACAAAACATCCGTGCACCCAAACTTCCTACGTTTTTAAAATTATTTGGTTTTTCATGATTTTTTTCAGATTTATTCAGATTTATTCTAATTATTATCAGACAGACAGAGTCTATGGTATTAACGGGATAATCTGTGCTCAATAGATCACTGCAGAGAAAGAAATATCAACATAACACAATCTCGAATAATTAGTCATGTCAGCATCAAACGTTTGGGTGGCAGCATCTGACAACAAAATCGCACAAGTGAAACAACTTCTCCAGTCTGGTAAATACACTGCCAACTCTAAAGATCCTAACGGGTACACTCCAATTCACGCTTCTGCTTCTTACGGACATATAGAACTTCTCAGGTATTTGATAACTGAAGCCCAAGGGAACGTTAATATACAAGACAACGACGGAGACACTCCGTTGCATCATGCGGAGACCGTAGACGTGGCCAAGGTCTTGATTAGTGAGTTAGGAGCAGACTATAAGATTAAGAATAATGATGGGCTAACTGCAGCAAAATTTCAAGAAGAAGAAGACGAGTTCCCTGAGTTGATTGAATATCTGAACAAAATACAACAGACCAGTGAGTCTCCTACTACTACTACTACTAGTAGTGGTGATAGCGCTAATGAGAGCGTAGTGATGCCAAATGGTGAAGAAGTGAAGTTCTTCATGTCTAGTGAAAGCAATCTTCAAACTGCTAACGACGAAGATGTGGCCATGAGAAGAGAAGAGTTAGAGCAAATTATGAATAATGCCACTGATGAAGCTGATAAAGATGAAAAATTAAGAGACTATGTGCTAGGTGTCGTGTCTGGTAATTTGCAAAGTATGAAAAACGACAGTACGCAGGATTCGAATGATGCTGGTTTGGAACATGATAGCAAGAGAAGAAGATGATGACGGTGGGGGATCGAATACCAGATGTACCCTTTTTTTTAGGTTTGCAATTTCTTTGGTAGATATGAGTAGAAATAATGATCGACGTATTTTGTTGTTGTTTACAGATAGGAATATATGGGCATATATTTAATAAATAAGTGGGGGGTGGAATGGAAAGGAGGAAAATGATGACACTCAAAATAGTCACTCTAAACGAACTATCCATCATTGTCATTATCCTCTTCTTCTTCCGATGATGATGACTCCTCAAATGTCTCAATGAGTAAAGAGCCATTCGGCCATAGCTCTTTAACATCTTTTAGTAATCTCCCAGCATCTGGAGACAGTCTCAGTCTAGGCATCGGAGAAATCAATTCAAAGTTGAAACTGTGTTCATAGTCAGATATATCAATGTCGATGTCATCAACACTGTCATTACTTTGTAGCTGTTCAAGTAATTCAGACTCGGAGACGCCAGTTTCTTTCATTTGTTCAATCAATCGTTTCTTACATTCAACAAACAAAAAGATATCATACAAGGTTTCTTCTTTGGAAAATCTCTGAATTATTCTTTCACCTTGATGGTTTCTCAGTTGAATAACGGTATATTCTCCTTTTGCAAGATCCTTCTTGCAACCATCGGTAGAGAAAATCTTCAGCGTATGGTATTTCAAGAACCTATCATATTGTTTTTCTTTCAAATTTGATAGCTCTTCCTTTCTTTGTCTCTCATCTAACAAAGCCTTTTCTTGAGCTTCTTGTTGTTTTCTCTCTTGTTGTTTTAATTTATCTCTCATCAACGACTCCTGATAGGCATTATCTTGCTGTTGTCTGATTAATCTAGAGTACTGAGTCTCTTGCATATCAATTCTTTGTGTGATCAATTGAGGCTCATATTTATCAATAATTCTTTGTAGACGTTTGTTTAACCTCTTATAATTTTCTTTATTATTCACTAAATTTTCAAAATTCTGGAATCTAGTCACGGTAGACATTAATGGTACAGTTGTCCCCGTCGCAGACACATTTGCAATCAAGTTAATGTACGGTAATGTAGTTGCATTATAAGTCTTTCCAACTTCAAATGCTTCAGGATAGTTGACGTCACCAATGTATAATATTATGTTAGATTCGGTGATGAATTTGATAAATTGTTCGTTGTTCAAGTAATTTTTAACGAATTTGTGAGATATGTCTGAATTAGAGTTGATTAATATACAGATCAGCCATCTGAGTTCAGATTTAGATAAGTTGAACGCGTCGTTAAATTCACCTTCAAAAATGGGTAAGTCTGAGGTCTCACCCAACAATTCATTTATGTAATCTTTTATCTTATGAGTCTCCACTGCTTCTTTGGTCAAATACAATGGGGTGGTTGGGAAATCATTAGGACCTTCCCTGAAACCCAAAATTCTGAATAAATTCGGAAATATAGGACCTAACAATTTACTCAACCCATAACCAACGACCCAGAATAACTTAGGGAACAACATCAAAATGAAAACAATTGGGGAAAATAAGGATAATGCCGTTTTCTTTCGAATCTGCTGATGTGGTTTACTATGATTGACTAAGCCTAACTGAAACTTCCAATTATTTTTTATAGGTATAGCAATTGGTAATTTAGGAACTAAGTCAAGAAAAGGATGGTCAAAAGCTATTGCTTGTGGTTGAGAAAAAAGAGCAGTAGTGGTGTTGGTATATGTGAATCCGGATGACATCGGAGGTGTACTACTGGGGACCGTATTTGCTGTTGTGGTGGTTCTATCAGGTATATCCGGGGGAAACTGCGAAGAAGAAAAAAGAGGTTGGTCATCAAACAATGTAGGGAAATCATTATCGAAATATCTAGCCACAGCTATTTCTAAGTTCCAATTGCACACAGTCAGTAACCTGACAACTTTATCATGACCTTCTTCCTCACTGTATGATGTAAACTCTTTGAATTGCTGTAGTACAACATCTTGTTCAGGTGTCAATTGAGACATAATACTGATCTATAATGGATTTGAAAGAAAGCAAAAAAAGACAAATGAGTGAAATGATGTAAATAACTCAATGTCTCGATCAAGTAAGATTGTATTGAGATATAAAACACAAGTTTTTTTTAAAAAGTTTCGGAAACGCAAAGACTAAGGAAAAACAACAACAACTCTGGTGCCAAATGCAATGTGATGAAAGAAATATGATGGCACTGATGCTCTGTTCATGTTTTGATTCACCCTTTTACAACTTCCAACAACAGAGCCAAAATCAATCAATCAATCAGCCAAATGTTAACTACAATCGATAACAAATCTACGCCCTTTGCCACCTCAACGCAGGGCTTAAATGTTTGAGTCTATAGACGCGACTATTTCCCCGACTTGGTTTGTTTACATTTTCTGTCCATTTCTTTCCATTTTTTTGAAAGTGTGTTTCCGTTTTTTAACGTTTACCAATAGAGCCAAATAGAGTTAATATAGAAGAAGGGAAAAAGTAGTGGTTATTAGAGGATATTCGTTCAATGATTCAAGTGAGGAAAAGATCAGCTGTGAAGCCCCCCTCTCCATTGGGAGACGGAGACAGAGATAGGGACTCGTTTCTATCTCAGTCCTCGATTCAGTCACAAAATCAAAACCAGCGACATTCATCTAATATCAAGGTCATCGTAAGGGTAAGACCTTTACTGCAAGCGGATGGAAAACACGAAGAAGAAGGAGACCAGTGCTTAGTGCAAACGCCCAACTTTGACACAGTGCTACTAAAAGCACCCGAGAACTCTTCACAGTCTAAGAAATACAGAGAAGATCAACGGTTCACCTTTGACCGATGTTTTTCATCTATTGATCCAACATCAGACGACTATGCTGGTCAAGACACGTTATTCAATGAATCTGGAATTGAAATGCTGAATAATACCATGGCTGGGTTCAATTCGTGCATCGTGGCTTATGGACAAACAGGTTCAGGGAAGACATATACAATGATGGGATCAGATACTGAACCAGGGTTGATTCCAATGATTTGTAGATCGTTGTTTGATAGATTGAGCCACTTGAAACATACAAAGTATAGTGTGAAGTTATCATTTTTTGAAATATATCAAGAGAATGTTGTCGATCTGTTGAGTTCTGCATCATCATCATCACGTAATAATGGGAAATCTGCGCCCAAATTGAAAATAAGAGAAAATAGCGAAAAGCTGCCGTTTATTGAAAACTTGTCTGAATATGATATAACTTCATTAGATGACGTTCTTAAGCTTTTAGATGTGGGAATAACGAATAGAACAACAGCTGCAACGCACTTGAACAAGAATTCCTCGAGATCTCACTCTATCCTAACGCTAGACTTGACTCAAGAACAGTTCAACCCAACAGATAACTCCATCGTCACGATAAGATCGAATTTACGATTGGTTGATTTAGCCGGTTCAGAAAAGGCGGCTGCCAGTGATGGGCTTAACAAGGTGCGACAGCAAGAAGGAAACAAAATTAATAAGTCATTAACAACATTAGGCAGAGTGCTCACATTACTAGCTGAAAAAAGTTCAAGAGAGTCAGGTACACCTAACTCGACAGTGATACCTTACAGAGAGTCCGTGTTGACATGGTTGTTGAAGGAAAATATTGGCGGTAACTCAAAAACTACAATGGTGGCTTGTATTTCTCCTGTTGATTTTGAAGAGACATTGAGTACACTTAGATTTGCTACCGTGACTTCAAAGATTGAGAATCAAGTCAAACCAAACAAAGAATCTGAAGTTGATATGAATGAACTTGCTAAGAAATACGATATGGAAAGGAAAGAACTGCTTGAGTATATCGAAAGCTTGAAAAATTCTCAAGAAAAACAGGACAATAATAATGTGAATGCTTCAGAAAATGTCAATCGGGATAAAGAGATGAAAAAATTACAGAACTATGTTACTTGGCAAAACAGGTATATGGATACAGTGACATTTTCGAATAATATCAAAATAGAAGAACTTTCGCAAAGTTTAGCAACTGCCAAGATGAACAACGAGAAACTGGTAAACATGATTATTTCAACTCAGGAGAAACAAAAACAACCAGAGATACAGCATAGAAATCAATGGAACAACATTAATGACGATCTTTACTTGAAGCGATTAGATGAACTTCTAGTAAAAGTGGAAAATTTGAATGTTTTAGATTTGTTAATGCAGTTAGAAGATGAGTTGAACAATGAGTCCTTTAAAGAATTGATGACTGAGTCAGATATCAGTAGCGACGACCAACAAGATAATTCTGAAGACGAAGTACATCAAGACTAATATTAGCTACTAGATTTTTATTGTTGAAGGTCAGAAATACATAGTTGTGAACTGGAATGTATTGTAATTCAATGTCTTTATGTTCAATGCAAAAGTCTATATAAATTTATATATCGGTAGTAATACAGAAATGAGTGACAGCGATTTGTCAGTTCATATTTCCCAGGAATGTGAGACGAGAGAAAAAAGGAACATTTAAGGACATATCTAGTTGTAGCATGAGGATATTAGTTATATCCAGCAATGTCGTCAACTTAGGAGTAAAGTTGTTATTCGTTTAATTATAATTCTGATGTTCAATGTGAGAAAAATCAGAACTTGTCAGTTGCTTTTTTACTTGAAAGAATTATCACAAGCTTTGGGCTCTTCACGTTTCAGTAAACATTGAACGAAGTTTAACGATATGGCACCCATGTGCTTTCAAAGAAGGGGAGACATTGGTGAGTTCATATATATGAGGTCCTGTCCTTGTCTTTTACAGTTTTGAATTGAGTTCAATTTATTGTCAAAGGGTCAATTCGTCAAGGAGAAGAAAAAAGTACGTCAGTTTAATACTTTGAATTAAGGAAATTATTGGACGGCCCACTTTTTCTTTTCTTTTTCCCTTTTTAGGAAAAAGAGGATACAATGTTTAAATGTATTTTTTTTTTCAGTGACAAGTATAATGTTTTATCATAGTTTGTAATAAGTCAAAAAGGATAGGATCATAGCTGCGGGACACACGATCATATTGTAATCCAAGTTTAAATCTTTATGTTTAATTCTTCGGTCATGGTGCGCCTATCTCTCAGGAATAATAAAAAAATCATGCCAACAATAGTGATTACAATATAGGAAATTAGTCATAAAACTGATTTTTTTGTTTAATATACGATTGTGCTAATAGCTAATTGGTAGATTTTCTTCTTCTTGGTTTTTTTTTTTTTCGTATTTGCTCCTTTTTAGTGTAAAAACTTCTTGGTTTTTTTTTTCATTGTAGAAATAGCTGAAAAATGGAAATTCATTCTCTTTGTTGGCTAGACAAAAGTGAAAAACAACGGTAATTTTATACAAGGACTAAAATATAATTATCAACATTATTCAATTATAAATCCATTTCTATTTTTCTATCTCAGGTATTATATCTCCAATTCATTCAAAATAATCAATAGTTACAAATTTCTGAAGATTGTCAACTTTCTTCTTGTACCAAGGAAAAACGGGTTGATAATAAAGGTGATGTCAAAAAAAAAACATAATAATCTTCCTTCTTAATAAAATAGTAAACCAATGGCAAAACACTAATGAGACAAAACAAAACAAAACAAAAACAAAACAGGACAATGAATCAAAATAATAGCAAATTGATAATCTCAAGGGGTAAAAATTAACACTAATAAAACAAATAGTCCAGTGGTACCAAAATGATTCAAAGAAAAACAAAAATGTAGTAGAGCAAAAAAAAAAATACAAAAAGAAAAAAACTTGAAAGTATTGAAACAGAAAGAAAGCAAGCAAGTGTTAGTAGTCCATTTGAAAATATGTACCAGCATGTATGTATAGAAAAAAGATCAGTGCAGTTGATCAGTATCTGCTTGGAGATCTTTCTCTACCATAATCTCTTTCACCACCAGCTGGAGGATATCCGCCACCTGGAACATCAGCGTCTCTATTTGATCTGTATTCTCTTGGTGGAGGAGGGCCATCTCTGAAACCCCTGTCACCTCCATATTCTCTAAATCCACCTCTTGGAGCATAACCCCCTCTTGGAGGATAACCACCTCTACCACCTCTAAATTCTCTGTAGCCACCTCTTGGAGCGTAACCACCTCTTGGGACAAAGCCACCGTCTCTTGGAGGAGGAGCGTAACCATCAACTGGAGGACCAGCAGGTGGGTAGCCTTCATCCCTTGGAGGAGGAGGACCATCTCTTGGAGGGTAAGAGCCGTAACTGTTTCTTGGTGGATATGGTCTGTAACCTGGTTGGAAATCAGGTCTTGGACCACCAAATCCACCTCTTGGTGGGTAACCTCCTCTTGGGAAGAAACCACCTCTACCTCTACCTCTACCTCTGAAACCTCTTTGTCTGTATGGAGCAAATGATCTTGATGCAGAAGCGATGTATGGGCTGGTATCTTCTTCAGCTGCTAATTGAGTGTCTCTAAAGTTAACGCCATTTAATTGACTGATAGCGGAGTCTAAATCTTCTCTAGAGGCAAATTCCAAGTGACAAAGAGTTGGTTCTTCTATTGGAATTCTAACAAAAGTTGGAGTTAATCTGACTTCTTCTCTGATAAAGTCTTTAAAATCTTGCCATGCTGTACCAGGTGGCAAATTAGAAACTTTAACTCTGTTTTCACCTTTTTTAGCATATTCTGGTTTATGTTTAGCGTATTCAATTTGTAAGTTTTCACCGGCAAATGGTTTGTCTAAGAAGTCGCTAAAAGCTCTTTGAGCGTATTCGGCGGCTTCATATTCAATAAAGGCGTAACCTGGCATTAATCTTAATTCTTTTAATGGGCCAGCACCTGAGAAAAACTCTTCAACTTCTTCGTGTGTCACATCAGGACCGATTGGTCTAACAAATAATTGAACATCCGAATATTCACTCATGATGTATGTGTGTGTTTTAAAAATATGTATATTTACAGTAGTAATTACTAAAAATAAATATATGAATGAAATATAGTTAATAAATACACAAACAAACAAACAAACAAACATATAAAGTGCCTTCAAATCGTGGAAACAAAAGTTTCTCCAAATTGCGCCAAATTGGACGAATTTGCTGAATCCCAGAGAGGGTAACTGCTGTGAGGCTGGAGCGTCTAAGAGCCTTTACCTTGTTATCTCTTTGACCTTTAAGGTGAAATAGATTCGATTGGCTGGTTGACAAATAATGTACATAATGTACATACCTGTTTGGGTTATTACAGGCACAGCAAAGATTACTCAAGAACAGGTGCATGTAACATGCCAATCATAACAAGTCAGAAGTACAAATATGCAACGGAGTCATCACGTCAGGTATTGAAACACTATCAACTTTCAATTCCAACAAGCGGAACAGCTATGAATTATAATCCTATGGTCTTTATTCATGGTGGTGCTTGGGTCGATCCGAATAACACTTGTGATGATTTTGATACGCTTGTTTCAAAAATGGATCATATTTTGAACTCTTTGAATAGTAGTGATGGTAAAAGTGATGATAATACTACTGAGAAGCAATTTGTGACGGTAGATCTGTTCTCTTTAGATTATAGACTATCTCCTGAAGTTGAACATCCGTATCATTTATTAGATGTACTTGACTCTTTACATTACTTGAAAAGGATCTTAGGTGTTGACCGAATAACGATAGTGGGGCATTCAGTTGGTGCTACACTCTGTACCCAGATACTTTCCTACCGTGACATATTGCAACATTACACTGATGTTCAATTTGATGATAAAGATAAAGAAACCCCTGTAATTGACTCTGTTGTGTTTCTTGACGGAATTTATCATATCGATGAGATGCTAAAAGAGGAACCTTCTTATGTGTCATTTGTGTCTAAAGCTTTTAAAAACGAGAATGAATGGCTTCATTATTGTAATATGACTCAGCAAGAATTTGACAATAAGAGAGATAGAGAGCAGTTGAAGACTACATTTGAGAGTTTCTCAAAAGTTATTGTGTTGCATAGCTTGAAGGATGAATTGTTAAAGTTTAATGGACAACCTGCAATCTTTAAAAACTGGTTGCAGAATAAATTGGGGGTTGATGAGAAAACTATAGACTATGTTATAGATGATTTTGGTACCCATAATGAAGTTTATGAGCATGATAAATTGGCTGATTTGTTGGTTAAGAAGTTTTTTTATATATCAATAAGTGTGTAATGTGTAATTTATAATAACTATACTTAAAACTTGGGTGGAAGGGCAATATAACAACCGAATGTACAATTATATTATGATGAGAGAAATAATACTTAAGACAAGGTAAATACTAAAAGTAACATACAAGCGAAAAAAAACACACTGAACACAATAGGCAAATATGTATAATATTTATTTTTTTGGTTTAGACCAGTCAATCTTCATAATCAAGTTCATTAAACCTTTACCATTGAAAGTTTGCATAGCAGCTTCAGCACGTTCAATAGAAGCAAACTCAACAAATGCAATACCTTTAGATTCTCTAGTTTCCCTATTTCTTAAAACGGTAGCTCTCATGACAGGACCGAACCTATCAAATATATTATGTAGCATATCTTCATCAACTTGCTCGTTCAAATTCGTGATTCTTAAAGTTGTTGAATCGTCACGCTCTCTTCTTTCACCTGGACCAGGCAAGCTTCCTGGGGGTCTATTTCTTAAATGTGGTGGGATGTAGCCCGATGGTCCGGCACCTACACCTCCAGAAGATCCAGCTCCACCTCTTGAAGGTTCACCCGAAACAGCGGACCCATCTAATGGTTCAGGAGTTTCTGAAGTGTCTCCACCACCAAGAGTATCTTTATATGGACATTTAGAAGTTAAATGGTCACCATGACATGTTCTACATTTGAATGTTGCCTGTCTAGTCTTGGACATTTCTTTCTTTTGTTCTTCTAATTCTTTCTTTAGATCTTGTTTCCAAGTTGTACCTAGGATTAATTTAACTTCTTCACCAACTTGAGTTGTACTGTTATCTGGACCAGGAGTAGTATTGTTTCTTTCATCACCATATCTGTGCCATTTTTTTCTAGTTGCAACTGAAGGATCAACAGTCTCTGTCACTTTGACCAGTTTAATCTTCTGTGTGACTTTAACTTTTTTACCTTGTTCATTTATTTTGAATGAGATGACAGTTCTCGTGCCATCTTGATTTTCAATGACTTGAGTTGGAGGCAAGTCGTTCTCGGCGTCGGCCCAAGAGGTAGTAGTAGTTGGCTCAGAGGACATCTTTGTTGTGTGGGATACGAAACGATGGATGTAATGTAATGCTTATTGTGAGCCAAAAGGGTAGTAGGTATGTCTGTTTATGTCTGTACGTCTGCTACTTTCAAGTAAACCACCACACCTCAAGTGTCTTGGTTGATAATCATTCACCTGTTCTTTGTCTTCTTGTGATCCACAGCGCAGAAAAAAGTTTCAAGGAGAGTCGTGTGCCAACTGCTAAAACCTAGTGACACATAAAATGAACGCTGGTGAAATTGGCAGACCAGACTCTATCTGCTGGCAATGTCAGTGTGTAATGAGCTATGAATGTGTGTGTGTGTGTGTGTCATATGAGAGATGACAGGTAGACAGACAACAAGTGAGTGACTAGTTGTTGTTCATTGACTGAATGTACATCTAAGTACATTCATACGCACAGTAAACGGTGTACGAGCCTTAGCAACACGGGGTATTGCAAAGACTCGTCTCAGTTTTGTTACTTTGTATGTATGAGCAAACAACACAGCCATACTTTCCCGCGTTGCTCTGCTCTTCTCTTCTCTCCATCATTCACAACTCTTATCAATAGATAGATGTTTATAATTGCTTCACTTATCGACATATGTAGAACATCTATCTATCTGTAGAAATATCTGGCTGTTATTACCCTTACAGTTTTTCATTTTATCATCTCTTTGTGTTGTCCCTACTCACTCTCACCACGCCACCCCTTCAAGTTCTCTCATCCGAGCGAAATCCATAGTGAAATCCATAGTGAATTAGTTATTGCCCTTGTTAATTATTCTTACTACCAAAGGTTCATTTTTCATACTGCCTTATAACATACCCAATTGCTTTCATCCATTCATCCTATCAACCAACCAATCAATCAATCGATGTCTTTAAAAACTGGCAATACCGATACTCAATTAAAAGCCATTCATGGGAATACTTCTTCAACCTCTGTCCTTATGGGGAAACCCGCCGTTTCAAGGGGCCCCTCTAGCCGAAACCATAATTTCTCAACTCATAACGTTCCTCAAATGACAAAGAATATTGTAGGTACAGTGGCAGCCATACCTCTTTCCCGTGCTCTTTCCACATTTTCTAATAAATTGGCATTTGACGGTTCTGGCAGTTTACCAAGCGATGAAGAATTGGCAAGATTGGGGAAAGAACTTAAATATAGAGAGTATTTCAAAAGAAGCAATAAAGTATCAAGTAAAGGCTTCTCTCACTTCTTTCTTTCTCAAGAACTTTTCTGTTCTGCTGCCGATATAGAAAAAGATGATGGGTCACCTAAAGATACTCTAGTTGAAGAAGATGATCTTGAATATCAAAGTATTGATGATTCTAGTATTTACGAAAAACCACCAAATCAACAACGTTCCATTAGAGGTATAAACACTTCAAGACATCAGGGACATTTTCCAAGAGGTAATAATACCACTCATAATCATGCCAACTTTTGTTTACAATTCAGTAAAGATGGTAAGTATCTCGCTTCAGCAGGTGATGACGGAGTTATTAGAATTTGGGAAACTATTTCTTCAGCTTTAGATAGAGAAGATAAAGATAAAGATAAAGATATTCATAATAATAATAATAATCAGTTAAGAAGTGAAAGTAATAAGAAATCATTACATCGTCCTATGTACAGTCCTGATATTAATGGCACCACTTATGACGATTTAGACTTGGAATTTAATGACCTGAGCTCTACTTTG
The DNA here is from genome assembly GCA_003707685.2 of Ogataea pilisensis. Classification (NCBI taxonomy): domain Eukaryota; kingdom Fungi; phylum Ascomycota; class Pichiomycetes; order Pichiales; family Pichiaceae; genus Ogataea; species Ogataea pilisensis. The sequence goes on from PPKM02000029.1 coordinate 145,035, forward strand.
AACGAAGAAGCATCGTCGTCTTTACCTCCAAGAGTCAGTTCACCCACCACAAGAAACACACATTTCAAAAAAACTAAATGCAAGGTCCATCATGCTCTTCATCCTAGTAATGGCAGTTCAAAAAATCAGAATCATTCCCCATTTGCCCCAGTCTTCAAATCTAAACCGATTAGAGAATTTTATCATGAAGATACAGTGTTGAGTCTTGATTGGTCCAAAACTAATTTTTTAATCTCAAGCTCTCAGGATAATGTTATCAAATTATGGCACGTGGAAAGAGATTATTGTTTGTCTGAATTCAAATTAGAGAGTTTTGCAACTTCAGTTCTGTTTCATAGAAAAGATGATCGTTTTTTTGTTAGTTGTCAATGGGATGGGTCCATCAAATTCTGGTCAGTTTTAGAAAATGATATACTGTACCAGCAAAACGTTAATAAGCGTATCACATGTATGGATTTCTCTCCCAATTCTGAAGAATTATATGTTGGTGGAGACAATGGTGCACTCTTCGTATTGGCTACTAAAGATTTAGAAGTTATCGAAAGTTTCCAATTTAAAAGAAAAAATAAAAGCCCTAGAGTCACAGGTATAGAAGTTTTCCAAGCCAAGGAAGATGTGAAGTTGTTAATCACTAGCAATGATTCAAGAGTTAGGTTATGGAGTGTCAAGGACCGAAGACTTGATGTCAGATTTAAAGGATACGACAACGAATATTCAACTATTCGTGCCACTGCAAGCGAAGGAAGCTCTCACGTGATCACTGGTTCAGAAGACGGTTGGGCTTACATTTGGGCATTGGATATTGACGGATTGGCCAAATTACAAGCTACTAAAGCACACCGTAAGTTCCCGTTGACGCTATTATTTCAAGAAGAAGAGTGTCTTCTGAAGAGCAAGAACTATGGTGCTTTCCATGTTCATCATTCTCGTTGTAACGTTGCCATGTTTGCTCCAAGATCTACTTCGAAGTTGTTAGAATTGAGCAATGATCCCATATTTGATTTGAAGAATAAGTATGGGAGCCTGCTTTCTGAGTCTTCGAAAGGTGAAGATGCCGCCGACCTTGATGATTTATCGTCAGCGATCATCGTGACTACTGACAACTCAGGCTTGATTAGAGTGTTTAGAAGAGATTTTTCATATTCTTTAAGAAAACATTTACTTTCCAACAAGAAACAAGTCCTGAAAAATGAGAAGAAATCTTTATCAAGAGCGAGAAACTCAAGTAGAGCGTCAAGTAGACTGAACAGAAGCTCATCGATGAGCAGATGGGAAGAGCAGGACGAAGAGAGAGGAAGAGAAGATTTTCCAAGAGAACCCAAGTTAGCAACCAGAAATTCCATGTATCATGCGATCAATACCGACACTGGTCCCTATAAACAGCTGCAACAGCGACCGCAACAGCAACAACAACAAGAAAAACAGCAACAACAACAACAGGACCAGCAACAGCAGGTACAGCAGCAGGAGCCACAACAGGAACAGTATAAATTAAAACAGGAACAGTATAAATTACAGCAACAGCGACAACAACAACAACAGAAACAGAAACAACAGCAGCAGCCATTACAACAAGGACAACATGACTTGCAACCACATGAGCAGGTCATTGATGCCAATGAAAGTTCCACGTCGCAATCACCCGAGTTTTTACATTTGAGATCCCTCGATCTGAAACTCAAAGAAATTTTAAAAGCGCAGGCTCCGGAGTATGTATCTTCTCGAGGAGTTGAATCATTTTCTGATGTCAACTCCAACTCCAACTCCAATTCCAACACGAACGCTAGCAAGAATAATGCCCAAAGTGAAAATTTTGGTATCGAGCTGACTAATAACGCTGATACGCTTGAGAAACGTGATGAAGAAACACCGAGTGACGAAGGAGAGCACCGTAACTCTCTGCAGAAAATACTGCACGGATTCCGTAGACTGTCAATGAATGGCTTCAATGATAGTTCTATGTTACCAGAGGAGAAGGAAGAACGCTCTTTTTCAACACCATCAATAATGTCTGACGGCGATAGTAAAGGGGACATGATGAAACTGAGTCGGTCATTTGGCGAGAAGGATCGGTCTCAAATGAGTGCATATAGTAACATAACTATGAGCTATGGAGTGGATGATGTTGACGAAGAGACAGGTGGACCTGAGGAACTGAACAAAGAATCCTTCTTCGGGAAGAATCGTAATCATATGGGACATAAGAATGATTCCGAAACAAACCATTCTATATTTTCTGAAGGAGACGGAGATGACGAATATTATGATGATAACGTTCGTCCTGATGTTAAAAGTATAAACACTCTGGGCTCTTCAAAGACTGAAATCCAGTGTTCATATTGTGGTGGGACTAAGTTTACTGCAAAGAGTATTAACACTCTGCATCAGAATGCTATTCTGTTCTATTGTGATGCTTGTGGACTCAAAGCTGACATTCTGTGATTTACATTGTGTATATAAATACATATTCACCCAAATACATGGATTATCAGAGACCGACCACCAACGGGTCCCGTGAAAGTAACAAAAACGTAAAAAAAAGGGGTAAAAAAAATCAGATACTTAACACCGGTTAAGAGCCCTTCCCTTCTCCTGTTTCTTTTTTATACCGAATACAAACCAACGGCGGTGCAACAAAGTGCGCCCTGAGTTTCCAGACACCATTTTTCGAAAGGTTTATTTGTTTGTTTGTTTGTTTCTTGTAAGGAAACTTATGTTTTCTTTTGATTGAAGAGCCCACCATTTTGATATAGTTGACCAGATAACACATTGCATATAGACATTGATAGAGTGGGTCTTGATAGAGAATAACAACAAAACCACTTTAAAACAAAACAAAGGATACTTTCATACTTGATTTTTGAGCGACTATGGACTTCTATTCGCCTGTGAATGTTCAAGACAGAACATTAGAGTTCCAACAATGTGTATCCACTTTTAACCGACAGAACCAGAACCAGAACCAGAACCAAACTGCTAAATACAAACCGCTAGATTTGAATCCTCCTTCCAACAATCAGACCAAGGTTAGCAAGAGCGAGTTTAGTCAGAGAGCAAGTGGTATTGCGAAAGATATAGCAAGAGTGACGAGTTCCTTAGGTAAATTAGCACAATGTAAGTAGAAACGATATATATTTTATTGTTGCTCAATATGGTTTAGATCTCTTTTTCTTCAGTTTTACTAACATGAACTTAATATTCTATGAAATAGTGGCAAAACAAAAACAAATATTTAATGACAAGCCAACTGATATGATTGAACTTACATATGTTGTCAAACACGATATTTTTAAAATAGAAAAGGCATTGAAAGAATTACAAAAAGAATCTCAATCAACGAAAACTGCAAACGATTCTCAAATAAATACTTATAATAAAAATGTCGTTCAGTTATTAAATACCAAAACGAAAAACATAAGCGAGACTTTCAAAGAAGTTTTACTGGCAAGGCAGCGTAATGAACTTGCGCAAAAGACAAGACAAGAGCATTTATTGGCCAGTGTTAATAACGGTCTGGTAGCAAGTGATTCGCTCAATAATGGTAATACGATTCTAAATAGTAGCCATAATGCTAACCCGAATGGATTGGTTCCATATGCGTTAAGAAATAAATCAGCAACAAATTCAGAAAACCCATTCCTTGCGTCACTGAATGGCGGTGGTCTTGCAATAACAGAGCAAGACCCTGATTTTTCGGTGCCTGATCAAGGTGATTACTTATCCATACCTGACCAAAGCCAACAGCTGATGCTATTAGAAGAGCAGAACAACCAATATTTACAAGAAAGAAATCGAGCGGTGGAGGCAATAGAGTCAACTATTAATGAAGTCGGTGGATTGTTCCAACAGCTGGCTACTATGGTGCAAGAGCAAGGGGAAGTGATCCAAAGAATTGATTACAATGTTGAAGATATCAGTTTGAATATCTCAGGCGCGCAGAGGGAGTTATTGAAGTATTATAATACTGTAAGTAGTAATAGGTGGTTGATGGTTAGGATTTTCGGAATATTGATCTTGTTCTTTTTGATGTGGGTTTTAATCAGTTAGATTGAACAGATTGCCGTTTCTTGTCGCAGATCCGAGTCGTAATTTTTAATTATTATTTCATACATTGTCGCTCTATGTTTTTATAGATTCACTTCTTTCGATAAAATTTACTTTCCAAGGTATTACATACTATCAACGTCTAAACATTATAATTCACATTTGGTAGGATACTCATTCACATGAATCATCCAGAAGCAATTAATTCCAGCTTATTGTACAAATCCTCAGTGTCGTATATGCTCTCACAGCCATCCGAAGCACGGACTCCTATACATTCGATTCCATACTCTTTGATTTTTTCAATCTCAACCGTAATGTTAGAGGATGGCTCAAGATGGATTAAATGAGTGACAAAGGAATTTAATCCGATGTTCGACATAGTCATCTCCGGATCGTTTTCCGGAAAACCTAGATTTAAAGACCCATTTTTTTTAGAATTACCCACCAACATAGAATACACTAAAGAATCGTGAATTGTCTTGATGTATCCTAATGCATCCAAAGTTTCTGTCTCCCTGTCCAAAGACCCATTCAACAGTAAGATCTTCTTCTTCTTTTTCTTCTTGTGTTTTAACGTCTCGCTGTTTCTCCAAACACTGTTCTCGATAGAATCGGTCAAAATTGCTTCTCCGACACCTTGCAATATCAAAACCGGGACGATAGAAGTCATCAGTGATCCTATGGAGTATATTATTATGTCAGACCGAGACAAACACTTCAAGACACGGACCTGGGCAAGTGGATAAATTTCTTCACCATATGGTGAGATGTAGAAAATACGGTCTATCGGAGCAGGTAAAGGTATGTTTTCATCTTTGTTGAAATGTAATTGTGACACTTTCAAGTCTGGGTGGATATATGAAGGAACAGCAAATTCGTTTTCATCGTCTTCCTCTTCATGGTGACCATGAGTGAGGTTAGCCTCCTGGGTATTATGCAATGGTTCGTTGTCTGAATACAAGATTGATTCGCCATCACTGGGCATGTATCCATCAGTCGCATCTGCGCTAGTTGACCCATAGATGACCTTCTGACTATTAATGCTACAATGAATTGACATATACAATACGTCTTCAGTCAATGATGCAGTGGAAAGGTTAGTAGTAACACCTCTCATGCCAACGACCGATCCTCTTCTTGATGCCATGATCGGCCGTGGGTGAGGAAATGAGTCAGTTCTGACCATTGTGGACGATTGCTTTGTTGATAGTGGCGATGCAGGACCATTAGTTGACGCGGATGGATGAGATATTTGAGACTGGCCTGTAATGATAGTTCCATCTCTCAGTAAAGCGCCGATATGATATGTAAAATTGGTGTTTAGACATGGCAGAACTTGTACTCCATGAGGAACTCTACTTATTCTTAGTATGAGTTCAATTGCTGAATCTAACGATCCACAAAAAAGTCTGGCACCAGTTAAGAAAAGATTACCAACACTAGCCAACTCTAACCTAAAATTCTTAGCTGAATTTCTAGATCTTTTCAATATTTCCATATGGACATGAATAAGGAAACTTCGGATAATCTCTTTACATGGAGGATCTATTTGTACCCACAACTTATGTGATCCTTCCACAATGGAACTCCATTCCAACTTAGCTTCGTTTGCATCTTTGGATAACCTGTGTGACAAGAGAGTCCTGATGCCGATACTTTCATCCGGAATTAGTCTTGTAATTCTAGACCTTATATCACCAACTGAGCAACCTCCCAACACTCTAATGATCTCACTTGTAGATCCTCCATTATCTGAAATAGGCAAGATATGTGATATGAACTGTTCAGGTGGCTTAGCGTTTGTAGATGTAGAAGTAGATGGGTGATCTGCGCAGACGAGATTATCTGATAGTTTCTGAAAGATGTCTAAGATAGAATTAGCCGCCGTTCCTCCTGATATTATTGCTATGTTGCCCATACTCTGGTCAAATTGCTGACGAAAATAGACGCATACCACTCACTATATGTGTCACTGTGTAATCGAACACTATGATACATGCAAAACACGAGCCATATTTAGACAAATACCCACCCCTAAGATGACGTAGAACTAACTAAGTCCGCATTTGGAAGTACGTCGCTTTTTGCAATATCTGGAACCTGAAGAGCGAACGTGTTGTTGTTGTGCACTGGAGAATGCAATTTTCCAGCTGACAGTGTCTTGTAGTTTCGTATAGCTTTTCTTGTTTTTATCAGATTAATGAAATACATAACACATCGTTATTACAGAAGAGTACACATACGCAGAAATCAAAGATGAGTTCACCTAAAGCCATTTTATTCACCGACTGGGACGGTACCGTCACCTTACAAGATTCCAATGATTTCATTACTGATAACCTTGGATTTGGATACGAGAAGAGAAAGGTGTTAAATGATTTAATGCTAGAAGAGAAACTTTCCTTTAGAGAAGGGTTTGACCAAATGTTGAAATCTATTCCAGCAAATGGCCATTCGTTTGAAGAATGTGTGAAGTACTTGTTAGAGAACATTCAGCTCGATCCTGGCTTCAAAGAATGCTATGAATGGTGTCAAGCTAACGGTATCCCCGTGTATGTTATATCTTCGGGTATGAGACCTATCATCGAAGTATTATTAGAGAACTTAGTTGGTGTCGAAGCTATGAAAAACATCTCTATTATTTCTAACGATGTTAAAATTGATGGCGATCATTGGGAAATAGTCTATAGGGATGATACTCCATTTGGTCACGATAAAGCTATTTCTATTGAGCAGTGTTTGAAAGATTACAAGATTGATGGTGATAATAAAACTTACTTGTTCTACTCCGGTGATGGTGTCTCTGATTTATCCGCTGCCAAGTCTTGTGATTTGCTTTTTGCCAGAAGAGGCAAGGACTTGGTCAAGTTCTGCCATTCCCAAGGAATCCACTACACTCAATTCGACACTTTCGACGAAATTTTACATGATATCAAAGCTATCGTGTCTGGTGAAGTAGAGTTGGAAGACTGTTTTGAGGAATAGATTTGGCTGTTAAAAACTTGCATTTTAGAATGACCTTATACATTACTTTATACATTTTATATATTGAGCTAGAATATAAATTATCATTGACTGATCTGAAGTTTATTGCTTTTTCTTCTATAACTCTTATCTGCCGACAAGTAATTAGATAGCTGTTACCCCCTTTCGTGTCAAATCTGCTCTTGCAAAGGACAAAAGTTCTCTATTGTAACAACAACAGAATCTGTCTCCTTTAGGTATCTGTTTAAGGTACCAAGCGTCGATCGGCTGTAGTTTTTTGCTTGAGTCTCTTTCTGCGTCTATTTGAAACCTAATTCAAACTGATTCAAAATGATCATTGTTTTCTAATCAAATTTAGTTGTTGACTCTGGTGATTAATGATTCATATAACTCACCAATAGATACATATACAAGCGGACAAAGTCCATTCGATTTTCATTGATTTTAGACCACATTCATAATGAAAACGCTTCAGTTAATAGTCGCTTTTTCCACAATAGCAACACTAGCAAAAGGACATATCCAAGAAGTGAATCCAACGTCAGAATACAAAGAACCTATTCCGACAGAATTTCATGGTTCCTGGCAGAAATGGCACATGAAAGTGGAGCACGACCTTGATCATGCAGATCCAGAATCTGTATTCAAACTTCACGACACAACAGGGTCCGGTTCTTTATCAGGCGATGAAATTTTAAGAATGTACGGTTTAAAAAGAGAAGAAGTTGTAGGAAAAGGTGATGGAATGGGATCGCATGATGATACTGAGATTGTTTCCGATCAGTTAAAGAAACATATCGTTGATGAAGTTATGAGACTGATTGATTTGGATAACGATGGCGAGATTCAGTTTGATGAATGGATTGAGTTTAGTGCCAATGGCGGAGAGTTCCCTGATTTTGGTATTGGACCAGGACACGAGTACAATTTCGAAGAAGAATACGAAAAACATCATTGGTTGAAGTACCATGCTGAAAATGATCCAGATGTTTTAATTGAGCATGCAGAAGATGTTGAACATGAGCTATTACATCATTTACATGAAATTGAACACGAACAAAAAGAAGGCAGATACAATCATAGGTTCCCAATCAAGGAAGAAAGAATACCACTTAAATTTAGAGTTAATTGATGATGATTTTTTTGTTTCGTTTTTTAACTAGCTTAGATATGTATATTAAATGTAAGTCCCCGTTCTCAAGAAACTAGATTTAGGGCTGCTTTTTCTTTTCAATTGTAGCAGAATTGCTGATAGCATCGTTTACAGGTTGTAGGGATCACTTCGTTAGTTCTATCAAACTGGCGTTTCAAAATAGCACATCCCAAACAATGGAAATAGTTAGATTGCAATGTATTATTCCCATATGTTCCAATATTGTACCCGTTTTGAATCATTGAGTACTGCTCATCGTGAGAATAATTTAACTTGAACGAAGAAGTATTGGATTCGATGTTATAGCTGGAGTTAGGAATATAAACAATTAACGGGGGTAACCACTCACTTTTAGATGGTTTAGTATCATTAGAGAATAAAGACGTTTCCCCAACCATATTGTAAGCTCTGGAAATATTACAGCCGAAAAAAACTGGCCTCTTATGGAAATTATACTTCATTAGTGTGGCAGGATCAGGAATTTTCGGAAACATGGAGTACTTATGAAAACTATACTGGAAAGAGAAGGCCGAGCGTTGGTACCTTGCCGAAGTTTTATAAATACTAGTGCCATTCGGATAATTTTCAAAATCTGCACTTGAGTCAACTGCAAATAATACGTCAACATCTCTTGATTTCTGGTGGAATGGCTGGAAAGGAATATTTTCATCTTCTCCGCCATCTACCAGGTATAAATCCGTTGTATTCGTAATTGAACCTGCAGATATATTCTTACAACCGAAGAATGGGTTGGGATAAATTACTGCAAAATCGGAAACATATTTATTAGTATGTTTTGGAGTATCAGCGTCTTCATATGATGTCAATCCAAACATATTTAAAATTGTCTTCAACGATGAATAAGCCTGTCTATTGGACTTCGACATCAAGTTCCACAACCTGCTGAATATACTATTAAACAAACTAGATGCTGCACCGGTGATGAAACTCAAGTCGTCATATCCAGAGACACAGAATCCATTTGAAAAATTCCCGTTGATTAATCCTGTTCCCAAATAATCCAACTTAACAAAAGTATTCACAGACGTCTCCCAAGAACCAAACTCGAAAGGATTAAACTCGAAGATTCTTGTGGAACCATCTTCAGGCAACAATGGAATATTCTGAGTATTCGCAACTATAATTGGAAACGGGAGCTGTCTTGTTTGGAAAGAACTAAGGTTTCTAGAAGCACTGAAAGTACTAGGAAGTGAGGATGAATTATGAGTTGGGAATAGAATATTAGCTATGGCTCTTCCCCAGTAGTCAGTTAATGAAACTTTAAACCCATGTCTATATCGCTCTGATACTTCTCTCTGCAACATTCTATAAAATTGGATTGCTTCATTTTTAGGGGATAATTCATTTTTTTTGCTAGTGGCATGATGCTCATTAGCATTTCTAAATCTATACTTGAAATAATCCATCAACGAAGATGTAGAATTCTCCCCCTTGACTAAAATCATGTTTGATCCTTTTAAAGTGGATGAAGAACCAGAAACTGAGCCGGCTTCAGATTTCGATGTTTCCTTCTTCTTAGCCTTGTCCTTTTTCTCTTTCTCTTTCTCTGGCTTCTGATACATGTGCATATTCTTATAATCAATCTCCATGTCAGGTACTCCTCTAAGCAACGAAGAACTTAATTTCCATTTATATTTATTGTTCAATTCGCAAACTGGCTGGAAATCGTACAACAATATCGACGAGAGTAACCATGATCCGCCTGAAACGCCAGCAATATAACTTGTAGATTGCAGTAACCCACCTAAATGACCATATTCCAAAGAGCCGGAGGTGCGATTATCAAAAGCTTCTAATACTCCGGCACCTGTAAGAAAGGATCGAAATGAACCTCCTGAAAGACTGATAGCTACACTAGGGATATACTTATCAAATATGGTATCGATGTCTAAATCTTCAATATCAAATCTGGCGAAGAGCTTCAACAATTCTGGTTTGATTATTTGTTTTCGTTGTTCTATGTATTCATCTTCATCTGGACTTATTTTCTATATATGCAGTTATCAGATGAGACAATATCCATTAAATCAACTCAATCATGTTAGTATACGTAATTCTTTCAACAAGTATTTAACAAGACTTGGGTCAGTAATACATTAGCCTGTCGTAACAAAGGATAATTAGGGCACTCCGTCTTATACAGAGCATATGGTTTATATGAACTTGTTGTAGCTTCAATTAATGATTTTGACCACCAATTATCACCGCTTTCATCACTTGGCCTCTTGAGAGTTAAACTAATATTTGTCGTGTGATAATAACCACTTTCTATCTTTGAGTCATGGGACGACTTGTTGAAACTCCCCCTTTGGTAATGGTACGGGAATACTGACAAACTTAGTGGAATTGATAAAGATATCAGGAGTATAGCGTTGTTTTGTATTTTCATAATATTAATTGCAATTTGATTATTTGTATAGCTGATGTTTTTTAAGAATATGAGCAAGGTGAAGTGTGAAACTTGTAATCGGTTTGAAGTTGTGCTTTGTCTACTGTTCGTTTAGTGGTTCTCCCGTAACAAAAAAAAAAAGGTAAAAGCAGTAGTAGTGAATGCGGGGCTGGGCGTCATCAGAGGAAAATTTAAGAGTTCGCATCTGGTAGACATTTTTGTTTAAAGAGGTTTGCAAGACCAAATAATATTATAAAGAGAAGATGAAATTAGATGAAATGAATTTAAATAATTATAAAATCAAACCTTAAGTATATAATGAATACACAACAAGAGAATTCATTATATAGAGTAAATTATGTATATAAAAAATTTAGTGAAATTCAAGTTGAAAAAGAAAAGCAAATGAACTAAAAAAAAATAGAAATCACAACTAGTTTCCCAATTTTCTTCTTTAAACATCTAGAAAAAACACAAAAAGGAGATTATACGAGAAAAAGAAAAAAACAAACAGAAAACCAGAGAAGAAACAGAATAAATTAACCTAAATTCTAAGTTAATTAAACTTAAAATTCCTCTTCAGATGACACGTAATCATCACCTAAGTCCTTCTTCTTCTTCATTCTTTCCTTCTTCTTCTTTCTTAATTCGGCAGAAGACAACTTAGTCTTCTTCTTAGCAGCAGCAATCTTGTTACCCATAGCATCGAACTTGTCTTCTTCGTCTTCCTTCTTTTCAATTCTTGGACCAGCACCTTGACCTTGAACCCAGTTGTGACCAGATGGAGTCATTCTACCGTCAACAACAGCCCAAACTTCTTCAGTTAAATTCTTGGTGAATTCAGCAGAGTGAGTAATGATAATGATACCACCTTCGAAAGATTTCAAAGCCTTGGACAAAGCACCTAAGGAATCTCTATCCAAATAATTGGTAGGTTCATCCAAGACAATCAAGTGAGGTCTTTGCCATGTACAAGCAGCTAAGACCAACTTAACCTTTTGACCACCAGATAAACCTCTAATTCTAGAGTGGGAAACTAATTCAGCATCTAAACCTAACTCAGCACAGTGTAATTCAATTTCCTTTCTGGTTAATGGTCTGAATTGACCAGAGGCCAAAGCTTCCTTCATATCGACTTCAGCAACCATCTTAGAGTGAGATTCAACTAATTCACCTCTTGGTAACCAAGCGTTATCAACAGACATCATTGGAACCCATCTCTCAGATTTCAAACCAACGTTTTCACCTAAGAAGAAAGAACATTCATATTCATAGGTGTTCTTGAACTTACGTCTAGCATGGATACCTTGAATTCTTCTTGGAGTACTTTCAATCTTGAAAATCTTGTTCATAGCTTGTTCATCATCTTCGTTAATTTGTCTTGAAGCTCTGTCCATAGTTTCTCTATCTTCACCAGTTTGGAATCTCCATTGGATATATTCAGATGGGGTCTTGTCTAAGTGAGAATCAATATGTGCGAAAGCGTGTTGTTTAATGTAGGCAATACGACAGTTTTCATGAACGTAAACTTCACCAGTGGTTGGTAATAATTCACCGGTTAAAACATTAATCAAGGTGGATTTACCAGCACCATTTGGACCAATAACGGCAATTCTTGATGATAAGGAACATTGGAAAGAAATGTCACTGATTTGTGGCTTAGTAGTACCTGGGTATTGGAAAGACATGTTGGCAACTTTAACAATAGCCTTTTGTTTAGTCTTGACACCTTCTAAGAAACCTGGTTCTGGGAATTTGAATTCAACTTCGGAAGCACCTAATTCATAGTAAGATTTAGCAGATGGGACCTTCTTAACTAATTCAGCCAGATTACCTTTATACTTTCTTAACTTGAAACCTTCATAATGGATAATGTATTCAACAACGTTATCTAAGAAACCAGAATCGTGGGAAACAATGATAGAGGTAATACCACATGTCTTTAAGTAGTTCACTAACCAAGCAACGTTGACAGTATCTAAATGGTTAGTTGGTTCATCTAACAATAATATATCAGCGTTTTGTAAAACGGCTCTAGCTAGGGCTAACTTCATCTTCCAACCACCAGACAAAGCAGAGATTGGCATATCAATCATAGAATCGGAGAAACCAAACTCTCTCAATTTATCAGAGATGGTAGCTTTGTCACCCAAGTCACCATTACCGTAGACAAAGTCGACGACTGGAGTGTCAGCATCAGAACCATCAATATCGTGTTCAACGTAAATGGTTCTACATTCGTCTTGGGTTGGGAAACCTTCAACTTGACCATTAGCAATAGCTCTCATCAAAGTAGATTTACCAGCACCATTTGGACCACATAAACCATAACGTCTAGCTCTCTTTAATCTTAATTGAGTTTTGTTCAATAAAATCTTGGCACCATAAGCTAAGGAGAACTCACAGTTACATAAATCTTCACCTTCATCATCTTCATCTTCAAAGACTGGAGGTTGAGGAATGTTATCAACAGATCTCTTTCTGAATTCTTCAATTAATTCCTTAGATTCCTTTTCGTGTAAGAAAATAGTTAAGAATGGTGATAAAGCAGATGCCCATGATTCTGGGTCAATCTTTCTTTCATCAATCAAGTCACCAGCCATAGCAGCGACATAAGTTTGAACGACATCGAATCTAGCTGGTTTACTAGAGACTAATGATTTCAAGATATCTAAGTTAACTTGAACATCACCAGCAGTGGAAACTTCTGGAATACTATCATCTGCTGGTAAAGCACCAACTCTTCTTAAAGTGTTTAATGCTCTTTCAGTAACTGATCTAGCTTCTGGATCAGCAATAACTTTGAAGTTAGCCTTTAAAGCTGGGAATAATTTTTCCATGAAAGGAGCAACAACTTGTGGATCATCGACTAATTTACACATGTTATCAATGATAACAGCAGCTTTTCTCTTGATAGCGGTTTCTCTTTCAGCTAAACCTCTGGATAACAATGGAACCATGATGGATAAAGCGGCGGTGGTAACTTCCGAAACAAAAGTGGTAGCACCTAATATGTGGACAGTTTCTGGGACAACGGTTGGCTTGGCGATAGAAGCAATTAACTTTGGAATGAAAGGTTTAATATCCTTGTTATCAATGGTTTCAGTACACTTAGACATGGTTTCAGTAGCAGCGGCCTTAACTTCTGGCTTGGTATCCCACATAGCTTCAGACAAAGCTGGAATTAATTCCGGCATTCTTAAAGCCAATTGGTTTTTAGAAGTATCAACCAAGATAGAAATGGCAGATAAGATAGCAGTCTTTTCTTGCCATTTACTGGTGGCAGATAGAGCAGTTAGTAATCTAGATAAAAAGTCCTTGATAGCAACTGGAGTGACAGCGGTAGCAATAGCCAACAGAGCTTTGGTGGCTTGTTCTCTAATATCTTGAGCCTTTTCACCAGCCTTTGGAGTGATGATATCAACCAGTTCGACAATGTATGGTTCGACAGATGGAGACAAGTCGTTACCAGAGGCGATGTGAGCGACAGCAGCTAAAGCATTGACAGCGGTTTTCTTATCCTTGATTGATTTAGCGAGGGAGTTGAAGAATTCATATGGAACATCGTGTTCAATGATTTCGCCGTTCAAGAATGATGCAACGTTAGAAGCAGCAGATTCACGCTCTTCTGGAGTAGCAATGATGCGTCTGATATAACTCCACCACGTAGTCACTTTCCAAATAAGAAACAACC